>JAODVQ020516579.1:0-24824 GCA_025400075.2 Phenganax stokvisi
ATTGTCCTGGATTTAGTTGATTTGTTTGTTGTGCATTTGCCTTGTGTTGTTTGTTCCTCCACAATTTTTATCATAAGAAAAGTAGTCACACATCATGTGCGTTCATACCATATAGTGTGTGTGACTCAGGGATGGAGACTGGTTAGATATCCTTAATAAGTAGGGATTAAAATTAGCTGTGTGATACCTTCAGTTCTTTATTGAGTCGTAACAATCCTGAGTGGCGAATGATCCTTCTACATCCAAACTCTAATGCTCTACATGTTGTGTGTAGACTAGGTCTCTGAGTTTGGAGTTCTTCATAGTAGCCCTCTTTCTTTCTGTGCCTCCATCGACTGTTGTGTAATAGTAGGCGATTAAAAACTCATTATATATAGTGACATAGCTACAAAGTCGAGCACAAATTTTATTTGTTTTGAAGATAACAACATCACATAAATATTTCTACCATTCATTGAAATATGATAGTTTGTTAAAACAACAAGCAACAGAGATTTTTGACTAAGTTTTTAGTCCCTAAACAATCAATTATAGTCAATGTAAACACTCTTTATAGTACCATTGTGGTAGCTAAACTACATGACATGCAGGACTAATGTAACTTTGCTTACTGGTTGATGATATTACAATGTAATTTACGTAATTAGCACAGAAATAATGTTGGTTTTTTAAACAAATGTTTATGTTTGCTTACTCCCATGGGCCAATAATACTTATCTACGAAGGACATGTGCTAAGAATGACCTATTACCTCCAGCTCATTTTGCTTTTTATATTCAGATATGAAGGTTGGTTTCACCTCTACAATATACAGAGGTACAGAAAGAGTCGGTTTTGCCAGTGTTTGTGTCGAAATACTGAACACTCTCTCTTTTGGAGCTCTAGTACCATTTAATATCACAATATCTGCTATAGCTGGTATGTTTATTCAACTCTGGTACTAATCCACTCAAGGATCAGTAATATTACCTAAACTGTAAAATGTGGGTTGATATTAGAATTAATATAATTTGAATGTTGTGAATAAGGTTTATTGCTAGATAGTGAGCCAGCTAGCTATTCATTCCAACAGCAAAAAAATTTCTGTTTATGTGTTGGTGTCCCTCATTAAACCAAAATTATACAGCGGGCAATTTTCTAATCTATAGACAGCCTGTTGCACACATGATAGTACACTAAGATCTAAGAAGAATTTGTGGTAGTGCTGTCAAAACCAGCACCTTTTCAGCATTCCAGCCACTAATGTATAACAATTCTTTAACACTAAACAACAAGGTAAATACTCATCTTGTAGCTAGTTTTCCAGTTTTATATACATATTCCTCGTTGTGTGTTATACAAGTCATAAATAAATTTGGGTTCATTAATGTGGTGCAGGAGCTCTCCCAACTGACTCACTACAACTGGAAAATAATGTAGTACTCTCCTTTGAAGTGAGAAGATCACAAGTATGTTATGACTACATTATCAATGATGATGTAGACTGTGAAGTGAAGGAAAATACCACAAAAATTGAACTGAAGCTAAATGCAACACATAATAATACTCGTGTCAGTGAAGAACATTCTCGTGCTACTTTCATCGTCGATGATAGTGCAGAATCAGAATGCTGTAAGGTTTATGGATTATAATGTGCAGATATTATTTTTTTGTAGCCTAGTTAAGCTAGACTTCAAAGTTTCTGCGTTCACGGTATTTCAAGTACCCTAGCCGTATGATAGTGTTTTGGGGCAAGACGTGCATCATAAAATGGCATTAGCCATGTAGTTAACCTGCAATCCTTGCTGCGCATGCACAATGATTGCTTTGCTGGTAAACAAAGTTATTTAACGTTTGATCTCGACAAACTCACTCTTTCATAATTTTATATATACCACCAAATTAATTCAGAAAAGATGTGTTTATTTTTTTAAAATTGCCTACTGTTATATACAAGCTTGTTTAAACAAAAATTTCACCACACATATGAAATTCTACCCACGTACACAAATTGGTAAACATGGATTTTGGAGTTTTAAAGAATTTGCATGGTGTTGTTTTAAAGACACATTTTAGCCCGAGCTTGTGAATGCAAGTAATGGACTGCATATTCTTATTTATACTATCATGGCTAGAGCTCTCTCAAATGTTTACTCAGCTTACAAAAGATTTTTACTGCATTGATGATTATAATAATATTGTTATTTTTTATTTTACTCTATGCTGGTTAGGTTGTCCTTTCTGTTCATTTTCTGTTATTTAGATGTGAGAGTTGGATATGAAAAGGAGAGTTATACTCTGTCTGTAGAGCAAACATATGTTGAAATGTGTGTCATCAGCACTACTCCGGGAATTGATGAATCATTTGACCTTATTTTCGATTTCGATGAAATACCTAATGGTAATAATGTAGGATTGAATTACATAATTTGTCATCAAATGGAACAACTCAGGTTCTAATATGCCAAGTCCCATTTGCATGAGTGAGAAAACTTGTTCAGATCTCAGATGTTTTATGTAGTGTTTCCTTGTGGCTAGCTTAATTCATTGACCCACATTTAGATAAAAGTGCACATGCTAACTTTATGTTAGATGAAACAAAATTGTTTGCTTACCCTGTACCTATGTATCGTTTTGTTGTGATTTATACTTAGAGAAAGTAGAGAATAAAACGTTATGCTTTCTCTGTCCATGGGTTCCGTCTCTCACAGCATACTTGTCAGGTACTTGGTGTCCCACAAACCCACCCTATTTACTGTTGAATTATATTATCATAAGAAGTACATAGAAACATCCATCAGTATATATATGTAGTTTGTTGATAAGAGATAGATGTAATGTACCTTCACATATGGACAACTTCAACATATATGCATCACAAAGTACAACACTCCAGATCATTCGCAGTTCACTGACAACATACCAACATACCATACCTTCATTATTTATAGACAACTTCTGCAGATACACACCATAATATAGGTCGCAATGCTTACTTCTGCCTTCTCAATTTAACTATTGTGTATGTTTGATTTCAGGTATATCATCGTTGATAAAAACTAGTGTTGATAGTCTCACATTCTCAATGAGTAGTACACTCAGAACAGAAAGAAAATGTTACACAGCTAACTTGGTATCAAATAATTTGACTTGTCAGTACTTCAATTGTAGTAATGTAACGATGGAGATATCCTTAGTCAATAATGCCATGTCCAGAATAAATTTCATCCGAGCAAAATCCATAATCACTGTTGTGCAACCAAGTGACTGTGAAATATGTCCACAATCAAATGAGTCTGTGGCTTCTTCATCGATCAATACCACTATTATGATATCAACACTACTTCTCGCTGTTTTTACAGTAATAGTCATTTTTGCAGTCATCTTACTCTACTGTAGAAAATATATCAAGAATAAGAAGCCCAGTAATAGTTTGATTGAAAGGTAATATTTTTGAATGTCGTTAGAATACAGGCCATATTATTGGTGCAACCGATGGTACTATATATTTCTGTTTGTGTTATATTTTCTAGATCCATGGAATCCATGTCACATTTAGAGTACGTCATATTAGGTAACAGAAACTCAAATCTCTTTATGACTTATTATTTGGGACAGATAAAGAAACGAGACCCCTTTTTTCCGGGCAGCTTGAACAAATGTTAAAGGATAAGAGAATGATCATTTCAAAGAGCCAGATTGAATTATCAACTGCCATTGGGCAAGGTATGCACACAGGTTCAGAATTTGTAGAATGAAAGGCACCAAAGTGCATACCATTCATCTAAGTTGATTCTATAACATGGCATGCTGCTCTTGGATGTGTCATTTTCATGAGAGCATGACATGTACACTACTCTTGCTGCAACCATGTCTTGTTTGCAAAGGACTTAGTTTCTGTTTAATAGCAGAAAGTTTGCCTACTCCAAGATCTGAGCTAAGCTCCTAGCTAATGCGAATATACCTGTAGATGCTTTCAGGACGTCATGACTAAATAAGCCATTCTCAGCTGAAGCTGAATAGGCTATGAAGAGTGCTGCTGAGGAGTAAGTAATGAGCCTTGTATTTCATCTAATCAGAACCACCCTTGTACTCTTCTCAATTGCTAAAAACTCAAAGAAAATAACTGTAATACACCTATCTTGTTTTTCTCTGCATTATTAGGGAAATTATATCCATTTACTTACTCAGCACGTTATTATAACATCTATGTGACGGTTGCTTTGATTGCTTTTTGGGTATGCGAGGTATGCAGTAATTATTACCAAACAGTATGAATAGTCAACCAAGAAGTCCTGGTTGTATCCCAGAAACCAAAATACTTAGAGACATTTGAACCCTTCCAATGTATTGCACATGTGTAAAAAGTATTTACAAAACATTTCTAAATTTGTTGTGGTTCATTGACAGGTGAGTCGGGATTAGTATACAAGGGATATGTTACAACAACATTGGGTAAAGAACTTGTGGCTCTCAAAACTACCAAAGGTATCTATTATGCCTAGTAATAAATTATTTAATTTTTATTCGTGAATTTACTACAGTATTATTTACGACTACCGATATAAAATCCCTGGTGAAAGAAATATCAGCTATGTTATCATTTGATCACATCAATGTTATGTCTCTGCTGGGAGTATGTATTGAAGGAGACATGCCGCTACTTATCATGCCATTCATGTCCAAGGGAAGTGTATTGGAGTTTGTTAAAAATCACAAGGAAGAATTTCTTATGGAATATATTGATGTTAAGGTGATGTACATATTGTATTACTTTCCATGTTACTTTCCAAGTTTTGTGCAATCTTGTCAGGAATACCAGGCTTGAGCTGTTCCTATTGCGATAATCATAGAGCAATCCTTAATTTTGACAAGATTACGTTGTGAATAAATTTCCATTTTAATCTTGGTGTCATAGATTGTTTCAGCGAGAAAGAGTTTGCTCAGGATATGCCACCAGATATCAAGGGGAATGGAATACTTATCAAGGAAGAAATTTGTTCACAGAGATCTTGCAGCAAGAAACTGCATGTAGGTTTTAGCCGTAATTAACCCTCAGCTTGCGTGCGCAAGATTACAGTACTCATTCCACCTGTGTGTCTGTTTGTACATCTGTCCATCTGTCTGTCTGTCCATCCATCATCGTACATCTTACCTCTGGAATCATATTTCAAGCTAAAAACAAAGCTGTGTTTGATGAATTGTGCTTTTTTGCTCTTTGATTCACCACCATGTTGAGCTATCAGCAATACATGAGAGCTTGAGTAAAATCCTCCATGTTTGTCCTTCACAATCAGTCTGGGGTGCAATAGCCTAGAGGTAATGCACTGCTTCTGCTCTGACTCAACAGATTTGGCCTGCATTCAATTCCCGCGATTGCCTTTCTGCCTTAATTTGACACAATGGAAGGTTGCACTAGTTGTCATTTTTGGCATGCATGTTTGTTTGTTCCCATCTGTGCACTATTTGGATAGAGCGTGCATCAATGCTACAAAAGAAAGGTAGTGACCTGTTCATTGCACCATTGCATATAGGGATTGGTGAAGGGAGCTAATTAAATGTATTTCACTAAGGAGGAAGTTTTCTTTGTCATCCTCTTTTGTGCTCATTGAACTCTCGTAACTCAAAACAACTAATCTAGATGATAACTAATTTGGCCTTGTATGCTAAGTCTAAATGGAGTCTACTGTAAGAGCATCCCATTTGCCTTGTCTAGTGCTGTGTTGTGCGTTCTCACCCCGGAATTTCAAATGTCAGACCATGAGTCTCTCTCATCCAGGGCAGTTCTTTTCTTTTAAAGGAATTCTCTGTGTGTAGTGGACTTGTCTGTGATGCACTTGTGTAGGTTGTTTCTACACTTGCTTACTACTGTATGAATTCTTTGACTAAACTGAAGGAGTATTATACCTTAAATTCATCACCACAAAGCTCAGTACCTAACACAAATGCAGACTTTTCCATTATATCTAACGACTCCAAATCTGAATATCTCCACCCTTCAGAGATTCTATAAAGTTATTAACCCTCTGCTTGCATGCGCGAGGGTTATGGTACTCGTTGTGTGTGTGTGTGTGTGTGTGTGTGTGTGTCTGTCAGTCTGTCTGTCTGTGTGTCTGTCTGTTATTCCACATCTCAAGTCTGGAAGCATATTTCGCTCTAGAACTTGGTAGCTATTGACGGCCATATTGAGTGATTGAGACATTCGCGAGCAGTTGTGTAACGCAGTCCAAGTTTGCACAATACATTCGTGCTAGCCTCTGGTGGCTCAACGGTAACATGCTATGTTCTGGGACTGAGCGGCCTGAGTTCGATACCCACGGTTGTCTGCGGCAAGGGTTTGCACTTTAGTGCTTTCATTTCTAATGCTATCATAATATGCTGAACATTCATACAATGCAGGGCAAACACTCTCACATTCTGCCCCACACAACATACACTTCTTCCTCCCATCTCTATTACTGTGTCTACCTAACTCTTCATTCGGGCCATGTGTACATGAACAGAACTTAAACAATTAACGTATGCCTGCATCACACTCCCCATGCAAGTAGTGTCAAAAGTCTATACTCAGCTCAAGCTTGACCTTTTTATTTAAACCTTCCTCAAATATTCATAATGGCAATATTATGTTTCCATGTAGCAGACCAATGGGTCTGCAGTAATTAGGTAAATTACTGTTCTGAGAGCAGCATACACTACCTCTGTCTTGCACCGAGGATTTGCACTTTAGTGTTTTCATTTTAATAGAGTAATACTTACATATATTTTAACTTAAGGATTGATGGAGAGGGAATAATCAAGGTAGCTGATTTTGGATTGGCTGAGAAAATGTGTGGCACAAATTACTACCGTAGAAGAAAAAGTGTTATGAGTGAGGAGAAGGTTCCCATCAGGTGGATGGCTCCAGAGAGCATTGAGGGAGACATCTACAATGAGGCTACTGATGTAGTTAGTTATACTTAGATTGTTTGATTTGATTTCACTACAATGGTGAATGTTAATTTCAGTGGTCCTTTGGAGTGACAATATGGGAGATATTCACCTGTGGAAAAGTACCGTATCCTGGAATTACAGCATTGGATCTTTTGGGACATCTACAGAGAGGGAAGAGACTGGACAGACCTTACAATAAAGCATGTGGAGATGATGAGTAAGCTGTTTGATATTATTACAAGTGGAAAACATCAATAAAAGGGAATATTACGGAAGGAAGGACACCAACAAGATTGTTGTGTACACTGAGTAACCATTGTACCACCATGCCAGCATTTTGTCTTTTTGAACATCATAATATTATAATAGCTATAGATCAAAACATATGTCATTAAAAATATTATGAGCCATCTATCTCCATTTATCCAGTGAATATGACCATGACATGTCATGTTAGTTATCTTGTCTTGTTTATGAAATGACAGAAGCATTTGATCATTATTTCATGTAGGCAATTCAGTTTCACTTGTTTGTTCATCAGAGCTTTGTGTGTATGTAACTTTGAAATTTAGTAATGGTTTCCTATCGTTAAAAATCTACTTGCAACCATTCCTATAGCTTATAATCCATTCTTGTTATCGGTTTGGGGCACTTCCATTACCCATCTGTGTCCGGATAACATGAGATTTAAGCGCCATCCCTTATACAGAGTGTCTACCAAAGCTATAGTTAAAAATTACTAGGAGCTACTGTGGTGCTTAGGTGATAACAATCTTTTCTATGTCCACGCGTAACAAACAAACCACGCATTCCTCCCTTTCGTGTAGAGCTAGAGGAAAAGTATTGGACGGCAGAGATGTCATTTTGTTGCGTAACAGCATGTTATGCACTAGGTTAGAGAGACGAACTGTTAAACCAGATAAAAAAAGTAAGAGTCATACACAATATATGCGCGCGTACAAAATGGCTGCCAAATGTGACTAGATTAGACTTAAAAATTGATTTATCCTCGTATATATTGCCAAAATATAGAAAAATTATGCGACCTGCTAATTGTATAAGAAATGCTTCACGGAGAAGCGAGCACATCCATGGACAGACACACAGACAGGTGCACAGACAGAACAACTACCATAACCCTTGTGCATGTATGCCTAAGGGTTAATATTCCCAGGAATGCATATTACCTGTTAAATAATAATCCCTGTCTTCCTATTTTCTTTTACCACAGGTGTACTATTATGTTTGATTGTTGGCAAATACATCCCGGCAATCGTCCAACGTTCACTGTTTTAGTAAGCAAATTAGCAACAGTGCTGGAGAGAGAATCTGGCTATCTTGAAATGACAACCAGTATTGTGCAAGAGAACAGTGCTGTTACTACCATATTTTAAACCTCTCTTCGGTTGATTCGGGAACTCTACCAGATGGTGATAATTATACACACAACGTCTTATCATCATATGTAGCTACTAATGTATTTGCATCATAATATAATTAACAAACACATTGTTCAAATTTTTAATGTTGTTAAGTAATTAAAGTTATATGGAGTTTCATCACAATCCCACATGTGAGATAGAGGAGTATACACATCTCCCTAAATACCAGAGGCTCTTTGTTGTGTACATATAAACAAATTTGCTTATGACGATTTGAAGTTAACATTTTAAATGTGTTACTTGAAGCCTACTTGTGTACAAAATTTGAATTACATTCTGTTTATAAGTTACACGTGTCGCTTGTGCACATGTCAATCATTGGACCTAGTGAGACTCAGATGACTTAATAGCCTAACTGGCAAAACTCCAGGATTTAAAAAGATGCTGAAAGGATAGTATTATTATAAGACATGGGTTTCTCTTTGATCATAGCTAATGATAGTCACTCACATGTATTAGGACATAGCAAATATCTGCACATGCTATTTCCTCTTAAAATCCAGCTTTATTATCGATAGCTATAATTGGTTGCTGTCGGTGTGTCCTAAGATAGAGTGTTTATATTTTTATCCTCGTTGGGGTGTCAGTACTAGACTGGAGAAGTGGATATTAGGAGCAGGTTAAGAGGTAATCAGCCCCTTCAGATTTATGGATTAAGTTCCTGTGAATTTGTATAGCTCAAGTTAGAATTTGGAGCAGTGAAACTTCTTCATAGATAAAGATTACCAAAGTATTTCTGAGTTACAGATTTCAGCAAGCATTCATTCTTCTACTACTCACTAGACCATTAATTACCAATTAGTTGAGTTAAGTAAAAAGTTACCTTAGTCTGAGTTTGTGGGGCCATGATAATATTTTGAGGCAGAGAAACAGACACACAAAATTTAGCGACGATCCATGGAGGGGACATTTGTCCTCAGTCTGGAATTGGGAGGCTTTCGCTTCCCGGGGGCTCCTTAAATATTACACAAAAAAT
Organism: Phenganax stokvisi; assembly: GCA_025400075.2. Lineage (NCBI taxonomy): Eukaryota > Metazoa > Cnidaria > Anthozoa > Malacalcyonacea > Clavulariidae > Phenganax > Phenganax stokvisi. The sequence continues at coordinate 9,331 of JAODVQ020516579.1, forward strand.
AGTTTCAAATATGGCAAGTGACCATTCTAGCATGGGTGGCCTCCTTTCAGGAGGAGGGAGGACCGATATGGAGGTTCGACTGTATATACTTTGTTAGAATGAACTTTAACAAGGTTTCGCTGTAGTTTTACACTCTGTTAGGGCGCACCTTTCCTATAAATGTGGCAAATTACAATTTCCTTGCTCTGAAACATAGCTACCAGTGGGTGTTTGGCACGGAGAACCTATCAGTGTTAAGTGTGTTAGGTATATACCTTCTACATGTCAATTATATAATAAACGCTTATAATGTGTGCATGACATTGTAATGTGCTCAGTATAGCTGATAAAGATCCACAGACCGAAACGTCCTACTTCGTTGTTCTACTTTGTGCTTGTATGACATGCAACTGTAAGGTTTTCTGTCACATGAGGTGATATTACAAAGTACTAGTGTTTGAAACACAGTTGTGAATTCTTTAATGATGGCGGAGAGATATCTACATGTGCTTATCTCTCTTGTAGCTGTTGTCACACAAGGTAATATATAGTTTAGTAATGCTTAATGTGACTCTCCTCATATGTTTATAGGACACTCTCATGATTGTTACTCTCAAACAGACTGTGCTGGAGAAATTGAGTCATATACAATCTCGATGGCAGAATGTTGTGCCATTCATGGTCAATCTATCTCTGTTAAAGGAAAATGTAGAAACATCTCATGCGGGGGTAAGGACTGCTTTTATTAACTTCGTTTTCGCGCTATACATACGGTACAGCCACGCGAGATATATAGCGCTTTCGAGGTGGGGACAAAACAGGATAGCTCAGCACACCGCAGAAAGGCACGACCATGGCAAAAACCTCTAATTTCGTTGGCTACACAGCTTCCGGTCGTGGGTCCGCACTCTACACGGTCGAGGGTCCGCACACTTAGGATTACGGAAAACAATTGGCGCATGCGCATGCGGTAAATGCCGGGCAATTTGGGAGGGAGCCTAAAAGCTCAAGTGGCAGAATAATCTAATACGTTTGCCAAAAAGTAACCTATGTGGCTAGGTTTTTTTCCAGGGGAGCTTAATATTGCAAAGTGCTAGACATCAGCTTATTGCGGACATGGTTCAATTTATATATTAGGCAGAGCTAAGAGCAGGCATGCGCGTCCTCTCTCAAATGGTTAGTTGTATGCCAAATATAATTAACCGAGCGAAGTACACAACTGTAACTATTTGAATCATATGGTCTCACTTTATAGCATCGTGAGAATGAATCGTAGCCGTTACGCAGAGACATCCTTCTTGGCTATATATGCACGTGCGTATTCAATGAGCAGAGCTAAGAAATAGATTATGAACTTTGTTGCTTTGAGTGCTCTGCTCAAAATTTAACAATGTTGTTGACGAAGAAATTTAATCTTTATAAATTGATAAATTGTGATGGATAGAGTGTCCTGTACTAAAATCAAATATTGGACTGGAAAATAGCAATGATAATTACAGTCAAACCCGGAAGAGAAGACACTTTGGGAATGAAGGTTTTGTCCTCTCTTCAGAAGCTGTCCTTATCTCGGGGGCTTGCCTTGTTTTGTTGAATTTCAGCCTAAGCTTTAATATTATCACACTAAATTTACATTCCTAGAGTGTAGTAGTTAGATATTCTTCTTGGAATTCTTTAATTCAATCTTCTTATAACTCTCCAGGTTTACATTTAAACAGCACAAACGCATGTAGACTTGCTTAGCCTCGCCCTTATTAACGTTAGAGTGACTGTCAGCACGTACGACAGGCCATAGCTTCAGGTAAACGATTAAAGGCTCCCATTCAGGAGCTGAGAAAGGCAGAAATGCTGTTAAACACAAGTTCTATGTACGTGCTTAGAGTGTAGTCTCGGGTAGCCACATCCTCTCAGGAGGAAGAGAGGGTCTGGACAACGTAGCACCATAGAGTTGTAGCCTGCACCCAGAATCTGGGTTATCCAATCAGATTTCGGGAAGGTAATGACGTCACGTTAAACATTTTGCCTAGTCAGCATTTCAGGTCTAGAAATGGCTTTCAATCCATAAAATGGCGAGTGGCCATTGTAGCGTAGGTGTCTGCTTCTCGGGGGGAGGGGCCGCTATGGGGGGCTCGACTGTATCTGGATCTCGTCGTAACTCAACTTCAGTCCATATCTTTACTTCCTCCCTTCTCCAGTAATTTAACAGCCAGTCACACCCTTCACATGCCTATTAATTGGCCGAAGGATGTCTCTGCACAACAGTACTCAAATTAGCTAATGGCAAGGCTTCGGTTCATATTTTCTGGGAAAGCACTCCCTACGCTATGTTTCTACCTATATATATCCGTGTGTCCTGAAGGTTCCAGATTATCCCTCTTACATACATCGCAAACCCTCTACTGCAACTTTCATGACCTTAAATCACCAGGTATAGTTGGCTGACTGACAGAAGCGCAGAACTTTATGCCTCTAGGCAAAGTGTGAACTAAATGATTCAATTCACCCCTTTATAGCTATATATCTCTTCCATTATAAAGAAATAGCTTCATCTTTATTACTACTACTTAGATAGCGATGCTTCTACAAGTTATAAGGGAACAGATTTCATAGTGGGTTTTGCAGGCAACCTCATTTCATGCTCAATACTGATTGAAACCAGTGAGAAAGGAATTGTGCATGTCAATGTTACAACAAGTTTCAGTGGCACTTCTCTCCATAAAATTAATTCTACTCATCCACAACATCTCTATTTTGATTGTAACAATGTTATACTAACGCAATTACATGATAACAAAGATAGAGCAATTAAAGTGAAATCAATGAACAAGAGAAAAATATCTGTTTTAGTCCTAAGTGGTATATCACTAATAGAATTCTCTTCTGAGTACTATGCATATCCCTGTGACTCAATTAAAGTTAATTTAAATGTTTATAAATACATTGATTCACGAAGCAGTTACAATGATTTACTTATTATGACGTGTGAAGATGACACAACTGTCAATTTCACACCATCAAATATAGTTGATGGAGGAGACAGTTTTGTACACGAATCATTTGGTCCTGGAACTTCACAAATGTCCTCATCTCTTACTCTAGATGGTTCCACTTTAATTCCTGCTAGTAAGACTTTTCTAATTTCAATTAGCAGTGATTCAATAATAAAGAGCAACTATCCCTTGGTTATTATACTTGTCACTAGATGTGAGTATCGTGAAGGATGTGAAGTAGGATCTGGTCAGTTGCTACCACACACAGTTTGGGGAACTATGTTTTTGTTTTCATATGCATTTGGTTCTTCATATATCAATTATGGCACATTTTATGATAATACGGAAGTAACATTCACATGTGTTAATGAAGGAGATATTAATCCTACTGTATTATGTTCTCAACTGACCAATTCAACATCTTTTATTCGGTATAATAGGTTTGCAAGTGACTATGACTATTGTTCAATAGAGAGCTCAAACCCCATAAGTCTAGTAAATCAAATTACATATTTTGATTATTCATATCCTCTTCAGTTCATCTATACTCAGCCAATTCCTCCAGTTTCCCAGTACTTATCAGGATATCATTCTGTTCCCCCTACAAATAGAGGGGAAAGACAATTATTTGTACTTATTTTCACATCTTTCCTACCAACTGTTTATCTAAATGGCTACCTTATCGAGTATGCAATATGGCAATCATTATACTGTGGCACCAGTACATGTGGTTATGTACTTAAAATTTCAATTGATGACAGTGCTCACATGATATATAGTGATAGCAAATTGGTTTATAATTATTTGTATGAAGAAGGCAGACTCCGTGTAATTGGTGGAACAGCTCTGACGGCAATTTCTGGTTAGTATAGTTACTACACACAAAATCCCAATATAAATAATGACTTTATGAGCATTTAATAGCATTGTCATTATCAACTGCTCTATTATGAATATGTGTTTTGCTAAAAACGGCCAGATTACTTTATCTGTAAAAGTGATAGCTATCATCCTTTAGGAAGTGCGAGTGTCAGGATCTACGGTAGCTAATATTAAAGGCAATTTAAAGGCTTTAAAAATGTTTTATAATATATGCTATATATGAGGGTAATTATTCTTAAATATTATGTTCTAAAGCGTTAATCAATGGGACAGGGTGAATTCTTGGTTCATGTTTGTTGACAACAGGTCCAATAGTTCGATGTTCAGTATCTGAGCAATGTTTGGAGGAAAGTGATGTGCCAATATTAACTTGTACAAAGTCTTTTGACTTATTAGAGGAATCTAGAATCATGATATCAGTGGACGATATTGCAGGTATATCATTCCCCTTTACTGCGTTTTAAGAGCAGGCTTTCTCCTATGATATGTAATGCTTTGCTGCTATTCTAAGACAGAAAGTAAAGTTCAAACTACATCTGGTCTACATGCTCAAGGGCATTAGTTTTGCTGATCTGTGGTGACATGACAACAATATAATTTATTATATACCTGTCTTACATTCAGTCAGTGTCACAATTCAGTAGATGACACATTGGCAGAAACTAAGTGCCAGATGTAGTGTACAGATTGTGATACATATAGACTCTCTATTTTGCTTCACAGAAACAAATATTTAGTTGAAGTGTGTAGAAACACACCAGAGCATGTATATACCGAACAAACTTATGCCTTCACATAAACTTTGGCCATATTATTACACTTGCAATTAACCATGTTTTTGTTTCATTTAACAGATTCAGTTACACTCTTCCCAAGTATTAATGGCAATGCATCCAGTAAAAATGTCCTTATCTTTGGCGGAAGGAACACAACTCATATCAGTGAATCATTTGATGTTCAATTAGGACTGCAGCATAATGAGACTAGTTCAAATTATTCATTTTTTGTTACCATCTCTCCTGTTATCAATGCCATAGTTCTTACTCCGCAATTACAAGTTAACATTGGTGAGTTTGCCATAGGTTTTGAATTATACATGATTAAATCGCATGCTTACTATAATAATAACAGAACTTCCAGACTGATATGCCATTCTAGAAGTCATTCCTATCATGTCTGCATGTGTTTTATCCCACTACTGTAATGAGAAAGTTATAAAATAACTTTTATATATAATTATTTGCTTTAAAATGCTTTTTAATTTCAATTAGGCCCATAATAATTAGCTGTGTATATACAATACTACCATAAGAATAGAATTAACGCATCAATCTAGCAAAATCTATATAGCTAGTTGCTTTCATCTTAAAATATTGCAGTATAATCAAACACAATAAAATTATTGCAGTATAATCAAACACAATTACATTACATCAACTTAACACTGGAATTGCTCATTTGACACATAAAAATTGCTTACAAACATTGTCTATGGATGATATTATTGTAGTGATCCCATATACATAGCTAACCTTGATGAATGATTTCTTTGCCTTTAAACAAGGTTATGTGCTTTAAACAAAACTATTCGGTTATATATCATCATAACACGAGTTTATTCACACATCAATGCTCTATCTAGCTTTCATAGGTTCGAATATTTGTTTTTCTTTATATCTTTATATGTAAAGAAATTATAAGTTGTCTACATACTAAAATATATTTCTCTCAATGCTATTGTACCTACCATCTAAATGTGGTAAGTATATAGGCTCTCTGTTATAGCTTAATCTACAAATTTCTGTAAGCCTGAATGACCTGCACTTTTGACGGACTCATCTTTTTCAGTTCGATGTAAGAAGTGTATATGGCCCAATAGCTCATATATTGACGTTGACCAAGACTGCATAGCAGACATAAAGGTAGGATTATTTCCCTCATCTCTGATATACACATGGTTGATAATAATAACAAGTGATGTCGTGTACATCTAGGACAACTGTGTGGAGGTGTTCAATAGAGACCAGACAGACACAGATGGTGATGGTGTAGGAGACCAATGTGACAACTGTGTATTCACTCCAAACACTGATCAAAAGAATGATGATGATGATTTAGTTGGTAGTGCCTGTGATGCCAATGATAGTGATAGTTCTGTTGGTTAGTTTCACATACTATGGAATAATGGGGGCTGTATATATATGTATGTTCTTTCAGCTGCAATGTTGAAGATCACTGGTGAAGGAACCGATATATGTGTTGAAGTAGTGAGCCCTTTGAGTACTGATTGCCCGATCGAAATTTCCTTCCACATTTATATTTCAACTGAAAGTATACAGCTGTACATGATACAATATATTTTAAAATTAGGGTCTCTACGCAGATTATTGTACTGGTGTGATGTTTGACCAGTGTAAGAAGAAAGTTTGCTCTCTATACATAAGGCAGTCTAGAGGAAGTGTAGACCATCCCTGGCAGCTCTTACTTAGATCTCAATTAGGTAGCAAGGCTCAATCATATGGAATCATTGTAATCAATCAAAATGCTAATGCTATTATAAAGGACGATGATATAGGTATGAAATTCATGATAGTGCCTCTCTACTGGTGTTTATGCTACCGTTAAGGTTCAACTTATTCTGCCCAAAAACCCCAACTAAATACACTAGTTGTTTTCAATACAATTTTCAGGCCTCATTCCGAGGGTGATAATTGAAAACAACATTTGGACGTATTACTTACTACCCCTACTTATTTTAGACAATTAAGGTCTTATAGCTACATTATCATACTATAGCTGATATCAGTGCAACATTAGCACTCACCAAAAGTTATGTTTTTCCTTTCAGTTGTGATAAAACTGGAAATTGCTACAAACACTGCTGAAGAAGGTGGAATTATATCCATTTGTGCTGTGATTACTCAAGCCTATAAAGTTTTGTGTCCTGTATCATTTGCATTTGATCTGCTTCTCAATTTAAACACACTAATTTCAAATGGTTAGTCACTACCGAAATGTTATATTTAACTTTCTCCTCTTTATTAGAAATATGGCAATGGAGATATGGAGATATATCTCCGATTATATCAATGAAGAGATGTAAAACAAGAGGCTGTAGTATAATAGATGTGATAGAGGATGATATTGCCGTGAATAGTTATGTACTTGAGGTATCATTAAAACAGAATACAAGTCTTATTGATAACATCATTCTCGACAATTCAACTGGAAGAGTAGTGATTAGAGATAATGACGGTACATACACACAAAACTGATGTTGTAATTGTATAGGCAAATTGTATAATTCGTATTGTGTTGAATGCAGATATGAGGGTAGGCTTTACCTCTGCGATGTTCACAGGAGCTGAGAGAGTAGGTTACATTAATGTCTGTGTTGAAGTACAGAACACTCTCTCCTTTGGAGCTGTAATACCTTTCAATATCACATTATATCTTACAAATGGTTTGTTTCTATTATAAAACTCTTGTATAATATTTGAAAATTATAAAGCTTAGTGGTTATGTATAATATTACACCAGTTAATTCAATGTGAAGTACATGAGCTGTACATGAGCTTCTCTATTACGAATTATTAGAAAATGTAAAACTTTGTAGATTTGGAACAAAATTCAGCAGCAACTAAAGTGCTTTTAGGTAGGCATTCACACAAAAATATAATTTTGCTGAAATGTAGCCAGTGAATGGGATTTTTCCCCGAATCCTCAGTACATTTAAAACATGATGTGATTTTAGGCATACAGCGCAAATGGCCTACATATGATTCATAGAAGAAAAGGATGCCCACCGATAGGCAAATAGACAGACTGAGAGACTAATATAACCGACACACAGACAGACAGAGACAGACTGTCAGGCGGACAAACAAGGGGCACACACCAAAATAATGCTTCCATGTATTCTCTCACTTCTATTAGAGACGGTAAAATAAAGAAGCCAATGGTTTAGCTACATGCTTGTCACTATACTATGAAAGTAAAAAGTTATTAAAAAAGAGCATACTTCAACTGATTTTTTATTGAAATATAATTACTGTTAATAGTTGCTGCTATATTCTCTCTTTCTCACACACAGCTATATTATCCCACATTGTGCCATATCCCATACATTGTCTGTTTCTGGAATGGTACATGATATGGCCTATAGCTATGAAATTCAGGACCTAGTACGTTTTTTTAATGTGCTTCAGGGTATGTTAAAACTGATCAATATATACAAGAACACAGTGTAGAACTATCTTTTGAAGTGGGAACATCTCAAGTATGTCACAAGTATATTATCAATGATGATGGATATTGTGAAGTGAAGGAAAACACTACAAAACTTAAGCTGAATTTAACTCTAGAGCATACTAATCTACCTGTCATTACTAGTGAAGAACACTCAAGTGCTACTGTCATCATCGATGATAATGGAGAAGAAGAATGCTGTGAGTAACAAGTGAATGTATCATTACAATCTTGGATATTTATGCATTAATTTATAGCTGTACTTTTCTGTGCAAAAAGTAAGTGCCTCGTAAGCATTATCGCCTCTCTGTTCACAGTGCTAAGGGTACATTTGATAGCTGCTGCTTTCTACCTTTGTATTTGTCTGTTGTACAAGGTTCTTTAAAACTGAAAAGGAATCAATTTAGCTACTTTATGTATATTGTGAGGAGTAGAATGGTCTCTTATGGAGGGGTTACAATTGTTTCACATTTAAGCCTAAACCATCATGACACATCAATATGTTTGTTGAATAAAAATATTATTTTGTGGTGTCCACCACTTAAGGGTGTGCAATAAAAGTCTTCTGTATTTCATTATGCACAACACCATTAGATATAAGAGTTGGATATGAGAAAGAAAGTTATACTTTATTGGAGAAGCAGAGGAATGTGGAAGTGTGTATTAGTGCCTATTCTCCTGGAATTGATGAAGTATTTGTCATTAACTCTACTTTGGATTACAACATGTTACCTGACGGTAATTAATTCTGTATAATGTAATTACATTGCATTTTATAACTATCATCCATTGTTTGTTTCCTCCTTATAGAGTTTAATATGGGTGTGTACCTTTACTTAGTTTATTATTTCAGATTTACTATCGTTGATAAAAAATGGTGTGGATAGTCTCTCATTTTCAGTGAACGGCAACCATCGAACACAAAGAAAATGTTGCAATATATCAGCTGAATTTGTATCAGATTATAGAACTTGCCAGTACTTTAACTGTAGTAATCTAATTATGGATATAACAATGGTCAAAAATGCCAATTTCAGAATTCATTTCACCCGAGCAGTGTCCACATTCATCATTGAACAACCTAGAGACTGTGATATATGTTCACTGACCAATAACTTTGGGTCTTCATCTGTTTCTTCTACCACTATTATAATGGCCACACTAGTTCCCTTCATTTTTTTAGTGGTTGTTATTTCTGTGATCGTCCTACTCTTCTTTCAAAAGTATAGCAAAAACAAGAAGCTCAGTAATGGTTTGCTTGGAGGGTAAGGTGTTCTTGTGATATTTATAATTATCATTACAATAAAATATAGCTACACTGTTTGTGCCAATAATCCACTTTTAGTGATAAATATTAAAATCAATTTTGTTAATCATAATTTGACACAGGGAATCTATATCATATTGTGAGACAAATTACATCTTAATGGGTAAAGGACACAGAGTTATTCTTAATAGTAGTATGAGTATATACTCCACAGATGAAGATGTGAGATCTCTCTTTTCTGGCCAGCTCAAGCAGAGGTTAAAGGATAAGCGAATGATATTTTCCAAAAGCCAACTCCAAATATCTACAGCAGTTGGTCAAGGTATGCACATTTTTATGAATTAATTAAAAGGTGCTCACTCAACTGTGTATCGAGCCCTCAGTGCAGAAGGAATTGAGGCATGTTAAGGCTTATTTTATGTACTTATTCTAATAATATGCTCCTGCAAGTGGTTCGTGTGTTTTTGTGCTATTGCTAACTAACTTGATATAGAAGAAATAAAGTTAATGGATGGCTAGTTACGTACTTCACTGATTTTATCCTAGGCTTATCCTAAAGACAGCAAGCCTGTTCTACAATGGTACATACTGTATGAATATAGCCCCATACCCAGGCCGCATGAGAGTATACAGGATCACCAACATTTTATGTGATTATACGTGCATGCACATCCAGTAGATGCCAGGCCACTTTTCTCCTTCCCCGAGGCCTGGGTAGGAGGCTATATTATACAGTTTTGAGCAACAGAAATATACTTTTGATGGTTCTATATAATATTTTAACAGGAGAATCAGGATTGGTGTTTAAGGGATACATAACAACTTCATTAGGTAAAGAATTGGTGGCTATTAAGACAGGGAAAGGTATTTTCCTCTCTATTAGTTACAAAAAAGTGAGATTTATCTCATTACTTCAGCATTATTTACGACTACTGATATAAGATCCCTGGTGAAAGAAATATCAGCTATGTTATCATTTGACCACATCAATGTTATGTCACTGCGGGGAGTGTGTATTGAAGGAGACATGCCGCTACTTATCATGCCATTCATGTCCAACGGAAGTGTATTGGAATTTGTTAAAAGTCACACCGAGGAACTTCTTCTTACAAAATATGTTGAAATTAAGGTAGTATACTCCATACAATACAGTATTATGTAGTCTTTAACAAGCTAACAATGATAATGTGTATTGTATTTGTATGTGTCTTGACCTTGCAATGTGCACTTATGTCATATTATAGTAGACTCAAGCCTTCTTTCTTCTGACTACCAATGGTATCTCTGTCAGAATAGCAGCCCAGTAACCAACAGTGCCATTATATTATTATCAGAGTATTAAATTAAGCAGTTAACTGTCAGTATTTTACGGACTTTCACTAACTAAAGATTCAATTATTTCTATCACCTGTAGGTGATTAAGCCACACATTTGTTCCAACAGCAAAATTTTTCAGTTTCTATGTTTACATATTATGCAATCCGCCCCAGTTTACATTTAAACTTTTTCCTTTTATATGTAACAGGATCCCACTTAATATCATATCGGTTAAAAGAATACCATGATTTTTTTTCATAGAATCCTGGAATCCAAAACCATTTCCTATAATACACCCTGTTTATTAGAATAGTTTAGCCCTCTAATTATTATTATCCTGCTTTTTAACATACAAAATTGGTGCAATTTTTAGTGTTCGCCTGTTTAATGTCACGCTATTCATGCAGTGGCTATTATAGCAATATACTGGATAATGTCATATCCTACTTAATTTCATAAATTCCCTGTGCACCATGGATATGACAATAAGCGGAATCCACTGTACAATATATTATAATATAGTATATTATGATCAACCTGTACATGCTCTAAGGACATTTATTTTCTCAAATTGCATGCTAGGAACTATGAATATCATTTATTTACTGTAAAAACTGCATTGCAATGTCTTCTTGCTAGCCAACAATGTTCTACTTTCTCCTGGTACATACCTACTCTTGGTAAAAATAATTGTAATATATGGTATTTCACAAGCATAATAATAATGCTTTTACCGTCATAGATTATTTCAGCAAGGAAGAGTTTAATTAAGATATGCCATCAAATCTCAAAGGGAATGGAATATTTATCACAGGAGAACTTTGTTCACAGAGATCTTGCAGCAAGAAACTGCATGTGAGTCTCCTTACTGCAGTCATTATCTCTATTGCAGTGGTATACCATTATAATTGTGAACGTATCAAGCCAGAGTATATGGTAAGGTGAACGTGCTCAAGTTTCTCTTTATGCCATAAGGTATATACTTAGTTGTCAGTCTGTGGAGGTTATGCGGGCTAACTCTATTACGTTGTTATGGCTTTTAAGAGTATTGCTGGCGCACCGTATTGCTGCCTAGCATTAGCCTACATAATCGTGTGTTGCTTAAGCTATACTTTCGCACTCACTGCTCCACTGGGCAGCTACCGTTAAGCAGATGTAACTTTCTGTAGCTGCTACTTGCCTTAAACTGTGTTACAGATATTGTTGTTCTTGCAAGTGAGAGCAAAAGATTTGCCGGACAGTGCTGCTGAGGTTCCCTAGCCCTTCCATTTTTGTGTGCATGCTCAGAAGGTTCCGCAACCAAGCTAAAAACGAGATGCAAATGCTCACGCCTACCAATAGCCATGGAACAATTGAGACCCAACACTAGAATACATGGTCTTCACCTAGTGTGTTCTAGTGAGGAAATATGTTTTGCACATTTCACAGAGGCTGGTCCTTGACATTAATTGGTGATACACCAGTCAGAATGGAGACCTACAATCACACACATCCATTAGACAATGACAATAAACCATTCTAATTGTAGAAAAAAAGAGGCACAACAGCAATGATACAAAATATATTTTTTATTAAAACCCTGTTTGATAGTATGTAGATCTTCTGGTTGTGTCTCCTTTAACACAAGCAATCCATTCTCTTTCTACTCTTAAGGATTGATGGAAAGGGAGTGATCAAAGTTGCAGATTTTGGACTAACTGAAACAATGCGTGGCACAAATTACTATCGTAGAAGAAAAAGTGTTGGGAGTAAAGAGAAGGTTCCCATCAGGTGGATGTCTCCAGAAAGCATTGAGGGAGACATCTACAATGAGGCTACTGATGTGGTTAGTACAACTTAGATATTTTTATACACTTCGTATGATGTTACTCTTAGTGGTCTTTTGGAGTGACAATGTGGGAAGTATTTGCCTGTGGTAGAGTACCATACTCTGGAATTCAAGCAATGTCTCTTCTAAGACATCTACAGAATGGAGAGAGACTGGGTAGACCTTATAACAAAGCATGTGGAGCTGACGAGTAAGATATATGTATAAACTTCTTATAACTTAACTAGGACGTTATGGTGTTAAAATGCTAGAGGATCACCTTCACACTAACTTTTCTAGTTTTATTAACTTGAGAAACTTCATTATATTATATCAAAATAAGTTTTGGTAACACCTATTGTAATGAATAGTTATAGTAGATCCTTGGGATCTTAGCGTATTTAAGTTTATAATTTTCAAGTTCATGAGTGTCCACAGCATTGTATATGCTAGGTATGAGTCTTGAAAATAATATATTGCTCAGTTCATTGAGGATAGAGCCTAAACAGTTCTACTATCAAAATATCTTGATACCATCCTCTTCTTCAGTCACAATTATATAAGCAGAAAAATCATTTCTTTAAAATTAAAGAGGATGGAGGGATGATTGAGTCAGCAAAAATCAAGATAGATAGCTAATGGCATTTGGTATAGCTATCATTGAAAAATAAAGGTGTAGGTGTAATGTACAATAATGAAGGGTCCAGTGCAAAAACGCACTAAGTCCATCATGCAATTTATGAGATAACTCAATTTTTCATTCTGCTCCTATAATTGCTCTTAAGCTCCACTTCTCCATTCTCTACAGAAACTATTGTGTTCTAAATGCGTAGCCAAAAACAATGAGGCACATGCGCTACCAAAATATAGTGTGTCAAGTGCTCACTAAGAGATCCACTTTTTATCATTTCAACTTGGAAAGAGATAGTAATGATTGTTTGATATGCGTGTACATTTAAAGTGCGATAGAATGTGTTAGGTGAAAAAATTAGTGTTTCATCTATATACAAGAGGTTAGGAGATATCAGGTTCTAAGAAGTTAATGAATATTGTTAGCAGTTTTTTGACATTTTGATCTGTATATACAATTTCTCGTGTTAAGCCATAGGAGTAGTTAGAGCCTCTGTTGGCCTTAATTATAGTAACATCAAGACCTCAAAGGTTACCTTGTATGATTTTAGACTTGTCCTAGACTTTTTAGCTGAGATATGGGCTTTTCTGTCGTGGATCATGTGAGATTTCATTCTGGGTCATTCTTACATAGAGCGTCTACTAACGCTCTTATGAATTAAGTTCAAGGGTTTCTGTACTTTTTCCTCACTAAATAGGCTTTACTGTACAGCAATCTCAGTAGATGTACTCCTTATTTATTCTTTTCTTGAGGTCAGTCTATTTTCCCTCATCACAGGTATACAATGATGTTTGATTGCTGGGAAATTGATCCTATCAATCGTCCAAGTTTCACAGTGTTAGTGAACAGATTGACAGAAGTGCTGGAGAAAGAAGCGGGCTATCTTGCGTTATGTGGCAATATCACCCAAAAAGAAACCAATGCTGATACTTCAGTACCTATTGCCACTGCTCCTGGTTCCATTGACCAAAGAAATCTCCCAGATGGAGAAAACTAAATCTATGACAGTTACATTGAAGATAATGGATTGCAAGTAATAAATTATTTGGAAAGTTAACTTAAAACTTTCCTGCATGTGCATTGATATTTGTGTACTCTACAATTATTGTTTATTGGTTGGGTTTTTGTTTATTATTGTTAATAATCATGTATACTGTAGGAGTATCTCACTAGTCAATCTTTGAAACTTTAAACACCTTACACATCAGCTATGCAAGGTGCGAGCATGCAGCCACTATAGACATGAAGATAACGATTCACTATTGCTGGTATCTTTATAGAATGAGTGCTAATTAAAACAATCATAATTGTGCTTTAGTGCTCCATGGAATTAAATGCGCATAGACATGTCATTTAAGTGAATTAAAAGCAGAAGAATGTAGATATGCCGTACATGAGTAGCTGTGCATAGAGGTGTTGGTATGCAATTAATGATATTTTATGGAAAACACAACTACAGTATAGAACCTGCGAATATAAGGTAATGCTGTGCCTTTATACCTAAATTACATTATATATTGGTTAAAAAGGAATAAAAGAGTAAGATTAAAAGCGAAGTGATTAGATAGGCAGATGTCCTGATAAGTGCTGGGAGAGCTACTTATGCATGTGTGGTCTATGTATGATGAAAGAAATTGAAGCTGGGAATATACTGTCTCTATACATACACAAGATACTGGACTGTTCATAAACGCTTTCATCTCAATCAAAGACCCAATTAAAGACCCCCACTCATAAAGACGCACTCGTGAATAGTAGCAGACACATGAAAATGTACTTCCTCTGTAAACGCTGCCACAATGGTGTGTGCTACACCTTTACCCTCAGAACTGTAGAGAGCCTTTGTAATGGTGATATACTTCTCACCTGAAATAAAACTGTGTTAAAAATGTGGACTCACCACTATAACCATAGCAGAAGAGATATTTTCTTAATGTCTTGGCTCTGCAACATTTGGGACGCTTAGATTTAGGTTGTCTGGTTGAAGTTGATAAATCAAAACCATTATTGCCCCCAATATCCAATAATATGTTATTGTCACATCCAATTTTAATTTTCAGTATTGGCATACATCAATGGTCACTGAATGGGAGTACAATGAATATCACGCTACAAAAAACGCAATTATTAATTTGTAAGTCTCGAAATGTATATACGTGAACTCCTTTCATGAAGGACTGGGAACACTCGCATAGCTAATTGTTTATAGAGCACTATTCAAACAATTTTTATGTCCACATCGACACCATTGAATTATAGGAATCCTGCATCATCCCCACAGATGGCCAAACTAAACGATAGTACCGTGATATATAGAGTTTACAAGTAAATGAAAAATTCTCCAAATTTAAAAATGTGGCATATAGGGATTGCTCA
>JAODVQ020516685.1:7164-24807 GCA_025400075.2 Phenganax stokvisi
ATTCACTGGCCATCCACGACTTTCAAACTCGTCTTGGGAAATCTACTTTAGATGGTTTACCGGTTAAGATGTTTTCAATTTGTCGCTACTACTTTTTAACCTGCTTGTCATCAAACAGGCAAAGGTGGAGCGGGTCACGGTGGAACTGGTGGCTATGGTAAAATTGAATTCGATCGTTCTGGTGCTGCCTATGGTAATTTTCAGACGCCAAACATGTATGGCAGTTCTAGCGGTAGAAATGGTGCTCCAGGTGGTGGGGTTGTAAAATTAGTTGCTGAAGATATTACTACTGTTGATGGTATCATCACAGCTACTGGCAGTGACAGTCCTCGAGAACATATTGGTGCAAGTAGTGGTGGTAGTATCTGGATACAGAGTAAGGTGTTTGCCGGTAGAGGTACCATACAGACTAATGGTGGGAATGGGTTTGGCTACGGTAGTGGCGGCGCTGGTGGTCGCCTAGCAACTATATTTACAAATAACACGTTCACTGGTAAATTAGAGGCTCATGGGGGAAGAAGTAGTTTTTCTCCAGGAGGAGCAGGCACCGTCTACTTAGCAAGCACGGATGGTGTGTTTAGGAAATTAATTGTAGACAACCAAAATACTGGCAAACCATCCAGTGATACCATTATAGACATTCAACGTGATGGGGGGAGAACATGGCTGACTTCTGTAAGTTCATCCCAAGTGGTTCTAAGCCATCTCGATATACGTGGTCTAGGCCAGCTTGCATCATTGAGGAACTCCACGCAAGATACTTTAGAATGGGATATTGGTACCGTCACGGGAGATAAGACTGGACTCCTGCATATTCTTGGGAAACAGAGATTAGTATTGAAAGGAGCAGAAGAACAAAGGAAATCACCTGACTTACCTTGGGGAATTAATGTCTATTCAAGAGGAGAATTATCGTTGTCAGAAAGTTTTCTAGTTGACGGAATAAAGATCATTGTTGCTGGACGCCTAAATGGAGCGAAGAATCTTACTGTAGCAAATGGTGGAAAAGTCATTTTAAGGTGAGAAAATATTGCACCCTACCATTGTCATGTCGTACCGTAAATGCTATATTACTACCCAGCAATAAGGTATTTGTTTTTTGAAAATTTACCTTGTCTTAGGCAAATGATCGATCATGAAGGAAAGATTTCACATCACACATCTTTTGATACAATTGAAGTTCAAGGTGGAGGTGTATTTGAAGTAGAAAGTGATGCAGACGGTCTATCGGTATCGTGCAATCAACTCATTATCAACAGCGGGGGCAAACTTCAGGTTTCTAAACTAGATCTCACAGCGCGACTCATCAAGATCGATCAATCTGGAGTCTTGGAAGCAAATTACAAAGTAGGAAACAATTGCAGATTTTGTCTTGCCATGATATTTTTTTCAAGAATCATCCACATTCATTGTAGGCAATAAAAACTTGTTCATTTGTTAATGAGAGCTATCTCGTTCTCAGAATGTTCGACAAGAACAAGTAGCGTGGTACGATGCTTAATGCGTGGACAAATGTTAGAACAATGATGTTGTGTTTTTCAAACGTTGAAAACGCCTACACAACGAGCCAAAATATATTTATTTACCCACGCTAGAATCGTCAGCATCCTCATCCCTCGGACCCGGGTCAATTGAAATTGTGAGTTGGTTTCCACAACGGGCGTATAGACTTGTGTATTAACTGTTACCTTATCTTTACAGAGTTTTGTAAATGGCCTGGGACAAGGATCAGGCGAATACAGTCCACGTGGATCATCTGGTGCTGGCCATGGTGGTACTGGTGGACGTGGACTCTATAACGTAGACATTGGGTCATTCTACGGCAGTGTGTTTTACCCCACATCATTTGGAAGTGTAGGAGGTGGGGGAAAGTCACCGGGTGGGGGAGTTATTAAAATTACTGCCAGTGTCTTACAAGTGGATGGGAACATTGAGAGTAAAGGTGGTGAGTACGACGGCATTAACCACGGTGGAGGTAGTGGGGGAAGTATATATATCAACACTACGACATTCACTGGCCAAGGTGTAATTGATGTCACTGGAGGATCTGGTAATGGGAATGGAGGCGGGGGAAGTGGGGGGCGTATTGCAGTGTATTATCGCTCTAGTGCATATATGGGTCAACTGATCGCATTTGGCGGGAGCTCATTATATGAAGCAGGGGCTGCTGGGACTGTCTATCAGGAAGATTACCAAGAACATTCAAAACATCTTTGGATATCAAACAAAGATCAGAAACCTCGTTCATCGCTCGTCAATTTTGCAAACCACCGCAAAGATAATGCCCGTACTTGGCTACCATCTCTCCCTCATGACATCCAGTACGATTTTGATGAAGTCACTCTTATTCGTGGTGCTCATTTAGTTCTGGAATCTAGTCAATATTACAGAAAAATGGTTATTAGAAAATTAAATAAACATCAGGCCTTTAGCGATGACATCACAAGCTACATACACGTTGGTCAGCGACAAATCATCAAAGTGCTTCAAAGTAATGTTGTACTTCCAGTTAATATTCGTGTTTATAAAAAGGGTACGTTAGGGTTACCACAAAGTATTCAGGTTAAGAAGACTGCATTTAACTGCGAGGGTCGTTTAACAGGGCTAAAGCAGTTAACCGTATCTGAAACTACGATAAGTTTCGGTGTGGACAGCGGATCTGTTATTAGTGGTCCATTTGTGGCTCAGCAGTTTTTGTTGGAACGAGTGACCTTGAAGGCTGCTGGGAAGATTGTATTTATGAATGCAGAAGGCGGCACTGTCCTGGTGACTAAAGTACTTGAAGTGAAAGCAAAAGGTTTGATCCGAGCTCGGCTGCTCACTATACAAAGTGACGTCATCGAAGTCTCAGAAACCGGAAAGATTACTGTGGATGGTCAAGGTTTTTCTCAGGGAACTGCCAAATTTGGGGGTGAGTGTCACCCATATGTCTAATTATTCAAATAGAGTAGAATACAAGAAATACTAGTATATAATTTTATAGTTTGTCCAAGTCTAATAAGAAACATATTACATACTAGTCAGAGAATAATTTTTCTTTTCAAGGTGCTAGGCAACATTCATCTGGTGGCTCACATGCTGGTTTTGGTGGTCAGCGGTTGGATGGCAAACCGTATGATTATGTAAAAGGCCCAACCCTCCCTGGCGAAGGTGGTGGTCCTCCTCGCAATCATTTTGCACCGAGTGCACCAGGTGGTGGAGTGATTCGTGCAGTTGTGAAAAATCATTTGGTTAATGATGGAGAAATATCGGCAAGGTGTGTACATCATTGTCAAAACTTAATGCTGGCAATAAAATTGATGTGTCTAAGGATCATAATAATAAAATTATAAGACTAAACGTTTTTGGCATATTCCAGAGGTGGCCCTTCTTGTACTAAAAGCTCTGGTAGGCTCTTTTTCGCATTTTCAAAAATACGGTCTTAACGATTTAATCGAATTTCATCTAGTTAAATATATATTTGCCGATTACTACAATCGTAGAAATAATGTGCGTAGACTTTTTATCAAATGACCTTTCTGGTAATTATATAAAGACTAATAAACTCGTTGCTAAGCTACGTTGGAATCGGAATACCCCCTTTTTCCCTCACACAATGTTGATCATTCCGTCAACCTTTGGAATTATTTCACTTTCAGACCACCAACATTGTAAAGGGGGAGAAGACAATAATGCCCAAATTTTTCTGTTTTCCACAAATTGATTTCCATGACTGTAGATTCGATCAAATATATTTCGGTAGATTCCCAAATTCAGTCTGTGCTATTTTGGCATGAGAAGCAAATAATCAAATACTCAAATAATCAAATTTTATCAAATGACCTTTCTGGTAATTATATAAAGACTAATAAACTCGTTGCTAAGCTACGTTGGAATCGGAATACCCCCTTTTTCCCTCACACAATGTTGATCATTCCGTCAACCTTTGGAATTATTTCACTTTCAGACCACCAACATTGTAAAGGGGGAGAAGACAATAATGCCCAAATTTTTCTGTTTTCCACAAATTGATTTCCATGACTGTAGATTCGATCAAATATATTTCGGTAGATTCCCAAATTCAGTCTGTGCTATTTTGGCATGAGAAGCAAATAATCAAATACTCAAATAATCAAATTTGTGCTCGTCCATCATGCATCACAGCACATCAAATGCTTCATGTTTGACAAAATGAGCAATCTATGCCAAAGTAAAGTTGATCAGAAATCCGTTTCTCATTATTGGTATAACTTTATATTGTCAGCTGCTTTTTCAGTAGCTGATTCAAAAGGTCTTTGAGTAAAGGACCATGGTAAAATCAATAAACAAGTAATGTCGTATCGTTATTAGCGCTAAGTAGTTAGCAAATATTTGGCAAACTTGACATTACCATACTTATTGGAGGAAAGGCTCTTGGTTGCAGTTACTACCTAAGATTTATTTCTTTTCCAGAGGAACAGCTGCTGGGAGTAGTACAGCAGGAGGAGCTGCTGGGGGTAGCATTTGGATTGAAACAAAGGTGCTTCGAGGTTCTGGTGTATTTTCAGTTTCTGGTGGGAGTGGAGGTCATGAAGCTGGCGGAGGAAGTGGAGGAATCCTTGCGTTGTACTACAAAACGAGCTTGCTGAAATTCGATCTCCAGATTTCTGGCGGGACTGGCAAAATACCAGGTGCCTCTGGCATGCTTTATTTGCAACAGGAAAATTCAAATGGGAAACTTGTGTTGGACAACAATAACCAAAACTCAGCCGGGTTTACAGCACTTGTTTGTCAACCGAGAGCATTAGACTACTACTTCAGTGAAATCGAGCTTCGTCGGAGTGGAAAACTGGTTATGACTTCATGTGCTGCAGACCAAGTCATGTCCTTGGTTGTAACTGACAAACTGACCGGTGATGGAAGTGGTGTGATACAAGCTGAAAATGAACAAAATTTTTATCTATCTATTAACAACATTGTAGATACAAAGCCAGTAATGCTACACAGTACTCTAAACATCCAGAACAATGCTGTGGCTTATCTGCCTGAAAAGATATTGTTGACTAATGGTGTAAACCTTCGTGTCGCTGGAAGTTTGCCTGGTGTAAGAAATGTCACTGTTTCAACGAATGCTAAATTTACTGCCTTATATCCAGGAAGTACAAGTTATAAAACAAATCCAGGAACGTTTGAGCTTGATTTATTACATGTCAAACGAGGTGGTATTGTTGAGTGCACAGATTCAAGTCGGATGAAATTAAATATAGAATTACTTAGGTTGGATTACGGTGCAAAATATCGCATTTCAAATAAAGTTGTTACTTCATACCGTGGCAAGATCCAGCAAACAAGAGGACCTCTTCTTGCCAGTAACGAATGTCCACATGGTGTTGTACACTACACTTCCAAAAATATGAACTATAACCCTTGTGGCGAAGGACGGTGGAGTTCAGTTTCAGATCCAATTCCATATCAAGTTATTCAGAATGTTTCAATCGATGGGGAATACAAGCTTGTAAATGTGACGCATTACCACGAAAACTATAATATATCCTGTGATTATACAGATTTTCGTTTGCTGCCGGGTCAAACTTGTGTTTTTAAACCAGGAAACTACAGCTACAGACGTTTAGAAATCTACAGCCAGGCTCAAATGAGCTTCAAAACTGATGCAAAGCGTGCAATCAAAAATTCTCTCGACGTACAATATCTTCAAGTACACGCGGACGGGAAACTTCAAGTAGATTTTGGACGGTGGTCGAATAGAATGGCGTTGGGAGTTGGTGGTTCATATGGTGGGGTTGGTGGCCGAGGTAATCCTAGCGATGTGTATGGTAACGTCAAGCTGCCTGACAGCTTTGGAGCAAGTGGCGGAGGATCTCAGGGAGGTGGGGGTCAGATTAAGCTTCATGTAACGGGTGAATTCTGTCACGATGGAGTAATTGATGTTAGTGGAAGAAGCACTAGCACTGGTGGAGGTGGTAGTGGTGGTAGTTTACTTGTTTTCGCCCAAGGTTTAAGAGGTACAGGGGTGTTCAGAGCAAATGGTGGAGATACTTCGCACAGCAGTTCTGGTGGAGGAGGAGGTGGTCGAATTGCAATTCACGTAAACTCTTCTATGGAGAACTTCCAAGGAAAATACGAGGCATATGGTGGTAATGGTAAATATCGAGGAACATCTGGAACCGTGTATATTTACAACAAAGACAGTAGCAAAGACAGGCTTATTATGAAGGGTCAAGGAACCCATTCTGCTTTTCTGCCACTGAGCACAACACTGAATGCAATTGATTCTTTGGATGTTGTAGAATCTTCTGTGTTCCAGAGTTCAGCCCTTTATTTCACAGCTAGATCATTGAAAACTGACGGTAGTGGAAAGATCATTGTACCCACAGAATCTACTTTAGCTATCTCTGAAGTCTCCAATGATGGAATTATTGCCTGTGATCTGGACATCAGAGGTATCTTGGATGTTAAAGTTCCAGTTACCATTTCCGGTAGTGGTACTGCTTTAAATCTTCGTGGAGTAGTCAAGACATCACACTTGACTGTAGCAAAGAGAGCAAATTTTAAATGGACTGGAGGCAAGTTAGTGACACAATCTTTGGTTTTGAAGCAATATTCTGTGACTTCCATCTCTGCATTATCACGGATCATCATAGATGAAATTCACGTAGGTCCTTATGCCAGAATTGAAGTTTCTGCAAATGAGTTCACAATTCTTTCCAAGGTATTGATATTTAAATCGTACTCGCTGTTGGAATCGTTATCTGATTTGAAGCATTTTAACATCAGTTCCAATGTGCTAGAAATACATAATTTTGCCTCTGTGGGAGTGACAGGTGGAGGTTACATTGAAGGTCCAGGCTATGATGGAAGACCAGGCATAGGTGGGAGTTACGGTGGCCAAGCTGCTGGTGCTAGAAAGGATGCAGTATATGGTTCTGTATTTAAGCCTACTGAGTATGGAAGTGGAGGCATGGCTTCAAATCGAATTTCTTATCGAGGTGGAGGAAAGGTGGTCTTTCATATTGTGGAGGTCTTACATGTGGATGGCGAAGTACATGCTGATGGTTTAGGGTCTAGCAGGGAAGGTGGAGGGAGTGGGGGAAGTGTGATGATAAACAGTAAGATCCTCCAAGGTACGGGAATGTTTAGAGCGAATGGAGCCAAGGGTGGATCTGGAGGGAGGGTTGCTTTGTATGTTATGGATAGACAACGTTACACAGGGCTGTTGAGTAGTCATGGTGGTTGTAGTAACACATGTGGGGCTGCAGGTACGGTGTATATTAAAGAATATTTAGTGGGTATACCGTATGAAACTACGATTGTGAACAATGCAGGACAGACAAGTTCTGGAATTACTAGTATCATGCACGGAACACAGCTTCAATATACTATACAAAGACTGAAGATTACACAAGGAGGAAGAGTTGAAGTGGCGAGTCCCAACTCAAATCAAAGTGTCGATATTAAAGTTTTAGAATTGGACGGTGATTTCACTGGTCAACTTCGTGTGTTGAAAAATCAACGGCTATCCGTGGGATCAAATAGTGCAACGGGAGAGCAACCATTTGTTTTGCGTTGTGCTGTACATGTTGAGCTCCATGCTGAACTTTTTTTATCTCCTCGAGTATTTGTTAAAGAAACAAGACTGAAACCAAGTTTAGATGTGTCTGGTAAAGTTGAAGGTGGACAGGAATTAATCGTTGGACGAAATACGTTGGTATCAATTGCTCCTGATGGACTTATTGGAACCAAGTCGTCGCAGAAAGGAATTCTAACATTTCGCGAACTGCATATTCTGAGCGGTGGGCACATTGTTTTTAATCGAGCTGGAAAATCTAGCATTGAAATTCGTGCTGTGTTGATTAATATTAAGTACAATGGCCTTGTTGAAAGTCCAAATGTTGTCCTGAAGACTCCACAGTTGAATATACAGATGGGTGGCCGTATCGTGTCTGATGGTTTGGGATATAGATCAGGCCCAGGTGCAGGGATTCTGTCTGGTGTCTCTCTTTGGAACGGAGGTAGCTATGGTGGGTGTGGAGGTGGGTTTTCTGGAGTGTGTCCTATATATGGTTCATTGTTTGGTTCCATTAATCCAGGAAGTGGTGGGGGGGCAGCAGTTGGAAGTAGTGGAGGTAAAGGTGGAGGTGTGATTGTCCTAGAAGTAGAGTCGTTGCACCTCGATGGTGCAATTACAACTGATGGAAGTAATGGTATAGGAAATGCTGGAGGTGGAAGCGGGGGGAGCATACATATGACTATTAAAAAACTTTTCACTGGGCGGGGTGCAGTGCAGGCACAAGGAGGGAAGTCAGGAATAGAAGGTGGCGGAGGAGGGGGTGGTCGAATTTATATAAAATCAGAAGAGATTGATCTTTTCAAAGGGAAGCTTGATGCAAAAGGGGGTGTTGGTTCTATCTTACCTTCCGGTTCTCCTGGAACAATATGGTTGCTTCAAAACAAGAATGGAATGACAGAAAAAACATTAATAATAAATAATCAAGGTATTAGCATTACAAAACAAGTACCTGTTGTCCTGAACGAAACTTCTGTCATCAGTTATAACATAGATATACTTCATTTAATCGGAAGTATAGTATTAACACCAGATCATCACATGATAATTAAAAGGCTAGTCACCAGTCCATCAAGCATTCTGAACATACCAAATGGCCTTGTTGTGGATATTGACTCAGCTGTGCATTCAACAAGTCCCGAGTGTAGTTTTCACGTTGCTAAATATGGCGAGATTCGACTTCCGTCCAAGGTAACTTTCCTGGGACCTGATAATCAATTCTCGGGGACAATTACTGGAGTTTTAGACATGGTCATAGGTGAAAGACGCAGAACAGTGCTCTCTGCTTCAGCTCGAACAGCACGCTATGTTGATGGGAACTATACTTTTATATCAAAGCGAGGTGCATACAAGTTTGCTTCTCTCCTTTTGAAAAGCAATGCAATAGTGTCATTTGAAAAGTCAAATTTGGTAGAAGTGCCATTAGTTTTTGGAACGTTAGAGTTACGTTATGGCTCAGAATTGCAAGGAAGTTGGCTCAATATTCAAGCTGTTAGTATTGTAGTTCACTCTGGTGCCAAGATAAATCTTGCTGAGAAAGGTAGTGTTGGCGGCCAAGGTGACGGGAGAGGTTTGTATTTTCAAGGATATGGTCAGGGTGGTGGACATGCAGGTATGGGTGGTGGTAAAGAAGGTTCCATGAAAAACTGGTATGGAGACATGGTCACCCCTGGTACCTTTGGAAGTGGTGGTGGAGCACGATATCAGTCACATGGGGGAAAAGGTGGAGGTTATGTGAACATTTTAGCTAGTGAAGAACTTACTATTGATGGATCAATATTGGTAAGTGGGGGAGATTGTGTGATGCCTCGTTGTGGAGGTGGAAGTGGTGGAAGTATCTACATCATGGCTCAAAGTCTGCAAGGTGTGGGAGTCATCGGGTCAAGGGGTGGCAATGGGGATGCTCAAGGAGGTGGTGGCAGTGGCGGACGTATTGGAATCCATCTCAGTACTCAAATACTCTTTGAAGGAGAATTTCAAGTACATGGTGGGTCAGGTAAGTACACTGGTGCATCAGGAACCGTGTACATTGAGGATGATAAAGATCATATTCCTAGAAAAACTGTAATTGTGAACAACCATGCCCTAACATCTGATAAGAAGCCTACAACTGTGTTGACTAACAACGTTGATAATGATGTCATGTTAAGTGAACTAAAGCTACAGGGCCCAGCAAAAGTTTTATTTTTTGACAAAAGCAAACTAAATTTCCAGCAAATGGAAATATCTATCACAAAACTTTCAGCTGACAGTCGAGGTGAGATCGTTGTTCAAGCAAATCAGGTCATGTTTTCTGAAACAAGCGAATCAGAAGCGACGTCTTTTACTCTTCAGACAAACTTGGTTATTCAAGAGCATGGTTTATTTGTTACAGCATCGAAGTTGTTTGTAGACAATGCAAAACTTCTTGTCAAAGGACAGTTGCTCAATGTGCGGGATTTCACTTTGGAGACTGGGAGCAGCGTCACATTTTCAGAAAAGTCACAAACTGGTGTGTATTTTAAAGGAATTGGTCCCGTGTTTCTACCTGACCCTGGAACTCAGTTTTTTGGAAGTTTGACTCTGAAAAGTGGATCAACCTTTAGGGCACCTGAAAGTTTGCGAATTCGCACAGCTGATATGATTGTTAAGAATGGTGTGGTCATCCAGGTAAAAGATTTGGAAATAAATACTAGAACTTTGATCTTGGAACAGGGAACAATGGTGTCTGCTAATGGTGTTACCAGTGGGGGAACAGGGGTTGGATCATCCAGCTCTAATGTGGGGTCTGGAGGGAGTTATGCCAGTCCTGGAGGACATGTCCAAGATGATAATTCGTATGGAAATCTGTTTAGACCAGAAGACCCAGGAAGTCAAGGGGGAGTTGGGTCATCTGTTGGCACTGGTGGAAAAGGAGGGGGGATTATCATCATTAAAGCAGGTTTACTACAAATTGACGGCAAGATGACCGTTAACGGAGGTGATGGCCAACTTGGTTCAAACGCCGGTGGGGGAAGCGGGGGTAGTGTATTCCTTCAGGTTGATAATCTTGTTGGTACAGGGGAAATAATTGCCAATGGAGGTCGCGGAGATAACAGGGGTAGTTGCGGTAGCGGTGGTCGTATTGGGATAATGTTGACATCGAAATTCTTATACCGCGGAGATATCCGTAGTGCTAGTTTAAATTGTGGATCAGCACAGTCGAATGGAGGACCTGGAACAATATTTATCAGTGAACTTAAAAATAAACGTACGTATACGCGACTTATTTTGGATAATGGTTTTACAAATCAAGATGCATTTGTCACTTTAAAAGAAAACATGGTTTCTTACAATTTTGATGAGATAGTTTTACGTGGCGGTGCTTCTTTACAGTTGATGAAACAACCAAATGCGCATCAGGAGCTCAACATCGGTCTTCTATCAGGTGATAAAAGTGGTTTTATACATGTTCATAGCAATCAAACTGTGTTCATCAGTGAAAGAACACCAGCTCGTATTCCTACCAGTTTGAAAGTCGATGTGGGAGGTTTGGTTGTAGTTCCACATAGCGTTATCATTGTTGGTCAGCGCTTACATTCTGTTGAGTCACGTGGCACCATACTAGGTATGCGTAACATGGAGCTTGCACGTGGACGAATCGTCAAGTTTTATGAGAGCTCTATTCTTGGGATAGGAAAGGACAGACGAGATTTTACAGGGTCAGCAGGAGTACTAGAGTTTGGTTCGCTTATCCTCCACAGCAGTAGCATTCTAGTGATGAATGATGTGGACCAGATCAAAGTATTTGCTGATAGTATTGATATTAAGTATAATGCATCTCTCATCTCATCATCTCTTATTTTCACTGTTTCATCTCTACATGTGGAAGTCGGTGCTCAAATTGACTGCTCTGGTGATAATGAAGTGATTGGACCAAGGACTGCACATTCTAACTTGCCACTAGGAACTGGTGCAGGCCATGGTAGTGAAGGTGGTGCTGGTGGAACAACAGCGCGTGGCCCTTATCATGGTTCTTTGTATAACCCTACTGAACTTGGACGACCTGGAGGAGCTGGTCCGAGTGGGAAAGCAGGTGGGCAAGGTGGAGGAAGTCTGATTTTTAAGGTTGGGTCTCAATTCATTGTTGATGGAGATATAACTGTTTGTGGTGGGAATGCAGTGGCAGGAAGTAATGCAGGGGGAGGAAGTGGAGGAAGTATTCACGTGACAACACATTTGTATCGAGGCCATGGAGTAATGGATGTTCACGGAGGAGCCTCAGGTGGCCAGAAGTCTGGAAGCGGAGCAGGAGGAAGAATTGCTATATACTCTGAGAAAGGAATTTTGTACCGAGGAGTCTATAAGGCGTCAGGTGGAGTGCAGAATAAAGGTAATTATGGCGGTCCCGGGACAATCTTGCTGCAAGATTTAAGAAACAAGCGTGTCTACACCCAGTTGAGCTTTGGCGGAAGACAAGGAAATGATCTTATTTTTGTTACTGTGGATGAAGAAAATATCACCAATTATATGTTTAATGAAGTTATTATACAACAAAAGACAGCTATTACATTAAAGCATGATGGAAAAAACAGACAATTAAGAATTGACAAGCTTACTGGCGATGGGACAGGATATATCTATGTTGGAAGCAATCATACGGTCAATTTACGTGGTTCAACTGGTCATGGTGAAGTATCACGACCTCCGGTCAACTTAAATATTGACACTCAAGGCAAAGCAATACTTGATTCATCGCTGTACGTGGTAAGTCACAATTCTGCGAGTCCTAATGGCCATGCGCTTAGTGTGAACGGACATATTATTGGTGTTCAGCACTTGTACATAACGCAGGAAAGAAAGATAGTTTTTATGCCCCAGGCTCAGACCGTGAGGTACAGTAATGGTGGCATTGTTTCCAGTCCGATAGGGAGTTTTGTTTTTGCCATATTGGAGGTTCATGATCGGGCCGAACTCTCATTCATGACATCACACGGAGCGAAAGGTCTGGCAGGAAGAATGGACGTAAAGTATGGAGCAAAAGTATTTGCTGATCTATTTGAGATGAGTAAGTATTGGCTTCCTCAGAACTACACAGACCTATTCTTCTAAATAAGTTGTATTAAATACCCTCTGTTTGATGGCCGCATCAGACATTGTAGCGTTTGATTACAATAAAAATTGGTAGCGTGCACCCAATAATACCATTTTTAGCGCAAAGTTTCGAAGAAACTTTGCAGTATTGTGATGACTGGGAGTGAGACACGTATAACACGAGATCAGAACTTTGTTTCTGAATAAAAAGTGTGCTACAATTATTCAATTTTGCTGTTCAATTAATGTAGACACAATTTCTTGGCATTGCTTGCCACTAAAAATGTGCTTGTAAAATATAGTGGTATAATTTAGCGAAGTGAACATTTCATGTTTCAGATCATATCTAGTAAGCAATCTTCAAGCACATTGACCGACTGCGACACAGTGCAACGACATCATTAGCTCAGGCTGATTGTAACATGACTGTCCAGTCTGTCCTGACATAAAAACCTTAAATGCCAGTCTCATTAATTCGAACAGGAGCGAAGTATAGCAGAATATTTATGTTCGTATTGGTAAAGACGTAGTTTATAGCAAATCGAGCTTTGGCCGTCTACTGTGCATTGACTCGACAGTCTCGACTCTTAATTACATTATTAAGTTCCCTCGCGTAGTGGATGGATATGATTGGCTCGCTAAATATCGAGTTACTCTCTATTTCTGTGAGATGTCAATTGCAAAGATTTTGTAGACACGTTGCACGTAAACAACACGCTATTGCACAATCTATCAAACAACTACGACCAAAATCAATCGTAAAGAGCGAACTCCAAGCACTTTCAGAAATGCGTGAACGCAATGGTTTTAACGAAAAAACAGTACATCAATAAAACAAACGATGATCGTTATTGATGTGATGAACTTACTATCCAGATCCAAGAATTTACAGACTACGGTAGTTTGTCAGATACTGAATCAATAATTCTAAATTTATGATGTCAATTATGCCGTAATCAAGCCTTGTCGTAAATTCTAAAAGGGGAAATAAAGAATTAAAGCAATCAAGTCATGTTCCTCTAATCGTAACAAGTAGCTAAGTTCTGGTATGAAACAATCATGTTATATACCGTCGACATATTTTCGCTCAACGAGTGTTCAAACGCTTCTGAAAATTAAACTCAGTACGGCAGTTTCTACAATTGAATACTTCAACATTCAAAGCCACTGGCCAAGTATGAAACAATCTTGCAAAGCTTTTCACTATGCATGTTCGGCATCGCTCGCCTTTTGAAACTTTGCACTGTCCTTGACTCCTTGGATCCCTAGTTGCAATTTTCAGCTTCAATTTATATATTCATTATAAAGTTTGCAATAGGTGTGGAACAATTTCACACGGTAAAAAACCATTGAGATTGGGATGATTTAATATTTTTGAGGCCCTGTTGGATTATTTTCTGTGAGTAAGTTGTAAGTGATTCGTAGAACCGAGCGCAAAGAGCTTCAAAATTAGCTGGAAAATTCGCTTTCTATTTGTAGACGTAACAACATTGAATATTGAAGCTGGAGGATTATTAACAGTATCTGGATCTGACAGACCTGGTATAGTAAAGTCCCACATACCGCCAGTTGGTTGCGATGGTGCTGGTGGTGCGTATGCCTCAGAAGGTGGAGCTGGTAGTGATTCTAGCCTGTCTTTGAAACAGTACGGTAGTTTGTACCGACCTATGGAATTTGGCACAAAAGGTTGCAGAAAGCAAAGCCCGGGTGGAAATGCTGGAGGTATGTTCTTCATAACAGTTGGGCATGTTCTACATTTAGACGGAACTTTAGACGCACGAGGTGCAAATGGTGGTCCTCTCTCCTCCGGAGGAGGAAGTGGTGGCAGCATAAGGCTCGCTACAGTTGCATTTACCGGCAATGGTAAACTTGATGTTTCCGGGGGAAGTGGAAAAGGTAGACAAACAGGGGGAGGATCTGGTGGAAGACTTGCTGTATATGTAGGATCTGAGAGCCGTTACTTTGGTCAATACCTAGCTATCGGTGGCTCGGCTGGTAATGCTGGAAATGATTTTAGTCGCTCCTCTGGAGGGCCTGGAACTGTTTACATTAGAGAAATTCGTAATCAGATCCCACATGACCGTTTAGTATTAGACAACAATAATCGACCGTTCGATCACTATATCACCTTAAACGAATCTTTGGTCTCGTACGAATTTGATGAGGTGCACTTGACTAGAAAAGCGTCACTTCACCTGGTCGACAACGGAAAACAATTAAATTTAACGATTCATAAAATTCTTGGAGATGGTACTGGCCTTATTCACGTGCATAACAGTCAAGTGTTGACTGCTGAAGTAAAAGACGCTAAACGCACTATAACCCGTGCTCAGGCAAACTTCAAACTTGATGTAAATTCTTCAGCTATCATGTCCACTGTAGTTCATATGATCGGACGAGGGGATCTGGCTTTTGACTGGCGGGGAAGGCTAATTAACGTCATGCACTTGCATTTAGCCTACGGCAGACGAGCGCTAATCGGAATCGAGGCTCACACAGGCACGATTGAAAATCATAGATTTGTGTCTTCAGAAACGGAAGGAACTTTTCATTTTGCTACGTTGGAGTTCAGCAGTAAGTCCCAAGTCCACTATCCCTCACCTCATGGAATGCATTTCACTGTTGGGTTGCTGGTGAGTTGAATATTTACTGTTACGTTTTACATAGTATCTATGCCACCGGACATAATTGATTTATCCAAGGTCAGAATAATTACATAAGAAAAACCACTGTCCCACGTCTTAATATGTGTCCTGGACACACCTATGCCTGCATACACCTATAATTACTTAATATATCCGATGTACGTAATAGTTGCAAGTTCCTGTAAGTTACCATTATGGAATAAATATCCATGTATCGTAGCTTTAATTTAGGTATGTGTTCTTATATGTCTGTAACAAAGATTGCTTCGAGTGTAAGACCTTGTGTTAGTCTGTTCTGAAGAGTAGTAATTTGTGAGTAACAAACTCAGCAGCTATAGTTTTACGTTTACAACTCATAACTGTACATTTAGTACTCATACTTCTACGTAACAGTACAAACACGTGTAGGAGGTGAAAATACGAGGCGAAGCCGAAGATTTTTTAGCCAACTTTGAGGATGGTTGAAATCAGAGGAAATCCTCCTTGCGCGTGTTTGAACTTACTTCAAAATCTAAGGCGTATTTCGCAAGAAGATCAATCTGAAAGTTGGCTAAATTTATGTAATTTATTCCTCTGATATCAAACCTTCCTTTACGGTACTGGTTTTTGTTGTTTTTGGTTCATGAATTAATAATGAGCTACTGAAATATTTAGTAAGTTTTATATTTACTATTCATCGTTTTATATTTGCTATTCACGGTTTTTCATTTACTACTCATAATAATGTACATATCTTCACAGTTTTTTTGTAGTTTACAAGATTACTCCATGCTACTTTAGTTTGTAAACAATGTGCAAACTATAAACATACATGACATTCATGTACATACACATGACTCATATTCATGGCTCTTTTCCCGATTGCCATCCAGGACATGAAATACGATTCAAAGTTTGATGCTGAGTTCTTCAGAATCGAAGCGACAGAATTTTTCTTGGAAATTGATGCTGAACTTAACTCAAAAGGTCGGGGATATCCTCATTATACTCTTGGTGCTGGAAGGAATGCAAGTGACGGAGGGTCTGGAGCTAGCTATGCAACCTTTGGTGGAAGTAGAGATAATCGGAAGGTGGGGAGAACGTACGGCTCTTTATATGCACCTATCCGTTGTGGTAGCCGTGGAGGAAATGGTCCTGGTGGGATCCTTGGCTCACGGGGAGGTGGTAGAATTAGAATCATTGTTGGACACTCCTTTCATCTTGATGGATTAGTTAATGTGGATGCAAATGACGCTCAAATAAACTCTGGTGAGCTTTGCTTACACTGATTTCGTTCAATAAAAACTGGCGTCGGTTATTACTCCATAGAATTGTGTATGAGGTGTTATTTTTATAGGTCTTTGGCTTTGTACTTTCTTTTCCGAAGCGTCATGTTTTTTCACATCATTTTTTGTAAGCTTGTTTGTGCGCTTCTCATTTTTCGAGGTATTCTATCTTTCTTAGGCAGTGGAGGAGGAAGTGGCGGAAGTGTTTGGATCACAACCAATTTTTTTAAAGGTCATGGAGAAATCACCGCGCTTGGAGGTCTTGGGAACACTCGTGGCTCTGCCATGGGAGGCAGTGGTGCTGGGGGACGAATTGCCGTGCATATGACAAAAGAAGATGAATTTCGTGGTACGTATTCTGTGTTTGGTGGTACAGGGACAGGATCCAGACAGGGAGGTCCTGGT
Source organism: Phenganax stokvisi (assembly GCA_025400075.2). Taxonomy (NCBI): domain Eukaryota; kingdom Metazoa; phylum Cnidaria; class Anthozoa; order Malacalcyonacea; family Clavulariidae; genus Phenganax; species Phenganax stokvisi. Next base: position 24,075 of record JAODVQ020516685.1, read on the forward strand.
ACGGTGTATGTGGAGGAAACGCGAGGCATATACATTCATAGCAGACTGTACATTGACAATAATAATGCAAAACCAGTCAAGGAATTTGTGCTCGATGAGAAAAACCCACGTGAAGATTATCATAAACGAATAGATGGTGTTCTCACAGACTATCATTTTGATGAAGTCATGCTGCTTAATCAGGTAAATTGTTTTACTGCTTTTTATCCCAGTTCTAGGCTCCGCAGAGTTTCCTGTTTGATATTTTAAAATGTTGAAAATCTTTGCCAGCAAGCTGTTCTACCAAATTTAATAGCAGCTAATAAATGGACTGCTTTTCCCATTTTTGCTTTGGTCAAGACAGAATATCATTATAAGATTTCCTGGCTGAGAAAAAATGTCATGGAGCTATTGTCTTTTGCAGGCTGTATTAAAAATTGCAAAACCAGCTCAAAATGAAACATTGAGTCCGTCCTTGTACATTGGTCTATTGTACGGAGATGGCTCTCCATTACTTCATGTTCAATCCAGTCAAACGTACTACATGGAATATCAGAAAGCTACAAGCAAGAGGTCAAATCCCAAGGTCAACTTTTTTATAGAAGAACAAGGAAGTTTAATTACTGTCAATGACCTCCGCATTAGCGGAGAAAATACCCCGGCACTTGATATTCGAGGTACACTCCGAGGAGTGACTAAACTGACTTTAAGCACTTCCAAAGTTTGTCACATGAAGAAAACCGGTTCAGTGACT
>JAODVQ020516787.1:0-24788 GCA_025400075.2 Phenganax stokvisi
AAAGCTTTGCAATAATAAATATACATGGTGTATACCTCAAACGAATACTGATACTCTTGTTTCGCCATGCAAAACTACAAGAATCTTATAATCATTTCTTATTTTTCAGTCCGTGTTGAACGTAAAGGGATTTGCCCTTTCATGTAATCATTTTGGTATAGAAATCTTACTGGTAACGCACTTTGATCAAGTGTGATCATTGGCTGAACTGTTAAAAAATTGATGAAAAAAGTTCACAAATATGTATTTATCGTCATTTCTTGGAATATATTCGCACAAAAACAGTAATTAAAGACACATTGAAGGCAGTTCATTTGCCAAGACTGTGATGGTTGCAACTGAAATGTGTATTTGAAAACAATATTTTAATGATATAAATTTAAATTGTATATCTATCGCCCGCGTATCAGTTGGCTTCGCTTAGCGCGATGTGCCTTGTTTAAAATTCTCCATTTAGTCACAAGTACATTATACTGCCCTATCTTTCGATTGCGTCACTTCCGATAAAGCCACTTAGGTGTCATCATTTTTGGACATAATTCCTGGGACTTAACGTCCACTAAAACTTCTTGTCATAAAATCACTTTCATTTACACATGGGCTAACGTGATTCCCGTTGATGTCATTCTCTATCATCCTCGGTCCAGTCTTTTTATCTCGAGCCCCGGTCAAACTGCTGTATATATGAGAACTTCCATTCTCACTACTCCCTTGTTTTTTCAGTGGCGTCTTCTTCATTGAATTGCAATAAGTTTTGAAAATGTTGTGTAGATGTTTAACATGCTTTCTCAGCCACTCAATCATATCTGGGCAGTGAGGTGCGAGTGTCTTCTTCCACAATAACTTCAACCCCTTGCCCAGCATCATGACAGGAAAAACAAAGCAGAAACAGAACTCATATGCGAAAGTTTGCATCGATTTTCGCTCGAATTGGCCATGTTCATTTGCGCCTCTGTGGAAAGAAATATGAGATTTTACGCCTTATTTCAGGGTACAATGCTCAAATTCCTACTTACAGGAATTTTGCAGTCTTCCTTTGTCCTGTCTTTCTTATATCCTTATAAAATTACAAATAATTCTTAATTACATGATAAATTGTATAATGTTGAAAATTTTTAATCTTTAATTGTAACATATATCTCAATTTAAGTACAGTTGTATCTTTTAATAATCATGCAAATTATAATTTATAGCGAACATTACGTTGTGAACTACACGAACGAACGACAATTCCTACGACTCCTACGAAACGACATGTAAAACTTACGAACACAGAGAACATCCAGTTACAGAACGACATATTCAAACTCATCGACGGAGACATTTTCTTCCCCCTTTCTGTTTGGCACGTGACATGGTTATGAAATTTTGGAAAAAGCCCGTCTCCGATAGAGAGACCTTCCAAGTATTCATTTTTCTCGTTGGTAATGAATGTTCGCCGATTTATTCCGGTCAATGGATCCTTACGTCACAAATCGGTTGGACCGATCACTCCACCTGTATATATTTAATTAGATATTTGTTAGCATGCTGGCATACACTGGCGAGTTCATTTCTTCTGTTTAAGGTGGACATTTTTGGCTTGCATATAATGAAATATTTTTCCATTAAACATAAATTTTACCTTTTTGTGATGTTTGAATAAGGATAGGCTTCAGCAATAATTTTCCATTGCACACTTCATTCAATGTTATTGTCCTTCAATGACCAGATTGATTTCTTTTCTTTCCATGGAAAATCTTGTGCGCTGTCTGATTAGTTTAAACAAGTTCTTGCCATGCATCGTTGAATATATCGCATTGTACAATCGATTTACATCTGTTAGTATAATCTGGTATGTAGTTGTAATCAGCAGAATTCAAACTAATGAGAATCAAGGATCTATATTAGTACACTTGCTTTAATTCTGGGAACCCTAAAAATCACCCTGGGTACGACTTCGGGAATCTCCCTATTTCGCCGCACGACTTCATTATTTATTACTTTGTAATTTATGAGTATGAGCGCACTTTGTTGGCACTGTTTATATAGTAGCACTTTTAAAAGCGTTTCCTACATGGCTCGACCGCCTATTGCTTTCCCAAGAAGATAGATTTCATTATCCCAATTAAGCTGAGTCAAATTGAAAATGAATTGAATCAAATGAAAACGAAGAAAGTGTGACACATTACTGTTTCATGAGATAAAAAATCAATTCTGGGAAAATCCCTGTAAGAGTATCCAGTTTCACTTCTGTTAAAGTGCTGAATCACTTTCAGCGAAGCGAAATTGCAAGAACACAGTTTCTCAGTAACAGTGGATCTGTATAAAACACAAGTATCTTCATATTAGCTCGTGTAGTCTGTGTTTGTGTATGCGGCTGTAAAGTTGTTTCAGACTGCAAGTTTAGATCACTGGTTCGCACTATGGAAAATCATTTAAAAGCCTCAGGCTACAAGATTGCATCCATAAATCCTCACAAGTCAGGTGTATACGGTTCATCGATACCTCTAATACTCCCGAATGATTATGAATATAATATACAGGCGAAGGATATTGTTGAGAAAGCAAATGTACAACGAACGAGTTTATATCTCGTGCCAGAGGCTTTGGAATTACTCAAATCCATCACCGAGCCGCTTGCTGTGTTGTCGATATGTGGACCAATGCGCACGGGAAAATCTTACATTCTATCAAGGTGAGTCGCTCGATATTTCTAGTAACTTCGAACGTCCGTTAGCCAGGCTATATTGCCTGAAAACTTGAACTGACTGTTTGGAATCTGTCTGATATCTTTGAAATTAGATTTTTAGGCGAAGCGAATGCGTTTGATCTTGGTCACACATTTGATCCTCACACGTTTGGAATATGGATGGGGACAAAAATATTGAAAGGACAAGATAAAACCGGAAAAGAACAAGCTGTACTTCTTCTGGATACTGAAGGAATTGGTAAGAATACCGATCTGATCTGTGATCATGAATGAAATTAGTCAACAACAATAAGTTATAATGATCCTTTAGCCAACGTTTCGACCCTCCAATCTAGCCTTTTCATCACTCATTATCAGTAATTTCATGATTTAGGAAAATGAATGTTACTTGGAAGATATTACAATTCGCGATTCAACGTGTGAATATTTTATACTTATGTTCTCTAAGTTTTTGTTTTAATCTTCAGATGCTCCGGGCGCCAATGTCGCTCAGGATGCTGGGATACTTGTGTTGGTCATTCTGATATCCTCCGTGCTCATTTATAACTCACAGAACGTTCCTTACAAGAAAGATTTGGAAAAGCTCGAGTGCGTTATAATGCATCTCTCTACTCATTTTATTTGCATCACGCTATATCGCCTTCGGATTTTGTTTGAATTTTTTTTAGCTGTTTTGTGCGTCTTGCTGAAGGTTTTGAAGTGAAGCGAAATCATGAAGTCGAACTACCGGAAATCTCTCAGTATTTTCCACATTTCATTTGGTTACTACGTGACGTCACATTGATCACGTGTGATGACGATGGCGGGGAAATGGATCCGACCGATTATATCAAGAAAAAGGTGAATACAATTTGACGAATGCTGAGTTGATTTGGTGTAGCCAAGAACCCCCAGTGAACTTTAGTTTCCGACTTTTTTATTTCAAAGAACGTTGCTACGTTAATCTACAGGCAACTCTGTTTTATAATTACTAATTATCATTAGTAATAATTATTGACATTTAGATTATATGTAACTATATTAAATATTATTATATTATAATTATTATTGATAATAATTATCATTAATTATTTTATTTGTGAAATAGGTTCTCTCCAGAGGCAAAGGTTTTAAGGCAGATAAATCAGATGAAGTTGGTCGCGCTATAATGACTTTCTTTCCTGATATTCAGTGTAAAACATTACCACTACCTCATGGTGACAAAGAAGTAATGCAAAACATCGCAAACCACACGAATGATTTAAGCCCGGCGTTTGCAAAAGGTGTACAGGATTTTATGACGCATTTAATGACAAAAATTCAAAGCAACGGTCCGAAACATGGCTATGACAAGTGTTCTGTAATAACTGGTAAGTAGATTTTTAAAGAAGTGGTTTTCTTTGGCAAATTTCTTCATCAGTTCATTTGCTCGTGTGTACGACGAACGCTTTTTCAGTTGAAAACTTATATGCTCAAGTAAGTTCTTCGTTGAGAAACTGACATGACCAGCTTTAAACAATTAGAATTCTTGTCAAGGAATGACTGGTCAACTTTCGTTGTACGCACTGGTTTGAAAACTTATCAAAGAACACTTGATTGTTTTATGTGGGGATTAAACTATCAAATGTTTGTTTATTATTTTCATGTGGTTTTCGTCAGGTCCTTTGCTTTGTGGATTGTTGAAAGAATATGTAAAAGCAGTAAACGATCCCAATGCTATTCCTTGTCTTGACAACGCTTGGAAAAACACCATAGATTTACTGAGAGCAAAAACAATGGACGAACTTGTACAACAGTACAAAATTGCTATGAAGGTATAAATATGATAGTATTTTGTAGTTTTGGCATAAATTGAGGTTTTGGTGTTTGAAAGATGATATACAATAGCCCGTTCTACTTATTGCATATTTGGAATACAAATACCAGAATCCCCTTCAGGCGTGCATTGGCATTGCTAACGTACCCGAAGCATCATGGTTGTTGTATTTTATAATCCCTAAAAAGGTCACTAATTGGTGACTACTTTTGACATGTTTTAGGCAAAAATTCAGGCTGCTAGTGTTCGAGGCGGAAAAGCGTATCCGTTAGAAGAGGATTGTGCAAGTCAGCAGAGGTGAATGAACAATGTTATGGACGCTGCAAAAGTTCTACCGTTATAATGAAGAGTTTATATCATTTTTGTCAAGAAAACTACAAGTTGACTGCTATCTTGACCTAATCTGTCTTTTGTCATTTTGTAGAGGTGTAACTCTGATGGGACTGCATGATGATATATTGAAAAGTCTCACGAAAGAATTGCTGGAGAAAATCGCGCACTTTGGAGCAGGAGACATTACAAATATGAAGAAGAACAGTGAGGAATTAGTTGAAACGTTCCAGAAAAAAATTAGTAAGTCGATGGATTTACATAATTACGTATCTCTCTGTTCGCGCATTCTTGAAAACTTTAAAACTTTAAAGGATTTAAACTTTTTGTCTGTCTGCGAGAGGTAAAACCATCCAGTATAAATATAGAGGTCAGAGTGATTGTCTTTCTTTCTAGTTGAAGTGCGTAAAAAGAAAGGATTTACTTTGGATCCACAAGGGAAACGGGAAGATTACGAAGGAGTGGAAGTTTGTGGAGGTGAACTTCTCGAGTTTATCCGTGTAAACAGAGCTTTGTCCACTGAATTCTGCAGCAAGCTCTACCAAGAATTGTTTGCACCGATTCAATCACGAATTGAACAGGATATTGAGACGTACACGTTCAAGCAGTTGGAAGCAGATTTCAGGAAACTGAACGAGGAATATTTGAAGCGCGCTATTGGTCCAGAAAAATGGAATGTGCTCAGTGAAATGGATAAGAAGACAGTGGAAGCACAAAAGAGTAATTTCAAGAAATTAAAAGGTTACCAGGAGAAAGTGATGAAAGAAAGACAAAAAACGAAAGAAGCTGAAATTGAAGCAAGGCAGAGGAGTGAAGAGTTGAAGAAATTACATCAAGAATCTTTGAGAGAGAAGGAAAAGAATGCACAGAATTTAAGAGATATGCAGCAGAATTTTGATCAGCAAATGATTAAGGTTTATGCCATCTGCACTTTTTTTTGCTACTGGCCCTGGTAGAAATCCTGAACAGGATCTTGTAGGATCCTGAGTAGGATCTTTAGGATCTTACAGGATCCTGAATAGGATTCTATAGCATCTTGGTGCGTCTCTTGCAGAATCCTAGCAGGATCTTAGAAGGATCCTAGAAGGATCCTACTTAGGATTTCTACCCGGGAAAAAATTCCAGACAAGTTTTATTTTTTAGAGAGCTAATCATTTCCGAAGCCAGGTAAATAAAAAAGTCATCCATTTGTTCATTTTTTAGCTAAGAGAAGAAGAGAGCAAACGTAGAGAAGAAGAAATGCAAAAATTACAAGATCTGCAAAAAACTAACTTTGCCGAGTTTCAAGGCATGGTTAAGGTATAAATAGATAGAAAATTTTTATAGATTCGCCCACGAATACGATTGCCACTTCATTTCTAGTCTATATGTTCCTTTCACCAATATGGATTATTGGACGAGTTGCAGTGGCTGATTTTCTTGAACAAAATATTTTGCAATGGTACTTGTACTCATATAGTCATATCTGTTTCATCTAAAGTTTTATAATGACTGAACTGCTCACGTTAAAATTGTTCGTAGGAGTTCAATGAGAGTCAGAACAGAGGCATGGAGGCAATGATGGAAAATTTGAAACAAGAGCGAGAGCAAAGTCAGCAACAAATGACCGCGTTGGTCGAAGCCATTGCCAATCAGCCACCCCCTGTTGGTAAGTATTTGTTGACATCAAGAGAATTGTACAGTTTAGTACATCGATATTTACCAAATAGATTAAACTTAGACGTTGCCTGCTCATGGTAAGAACACGTTTAGGGGGGGAGGTCAATTCTTGTTCTTTTCAAGTGACTTGCTCACGGCTCTCGACCAATCGAAACGCGCAAAGTACTTTGACTCCTATGTTAAAGTCAATCGCGTGTAAATCATGTTTTATTTTTCAGTTCATGTTGATGGTGGAGGGGGTTGCTGCGTAATGTAATCATTTTGGTAGAGAAATCTAACTTGGTAATACACTTTGATCAAGTGTAATCATTGGCTGAACTGTTAAAAAATTGATAACAAAGTTCATAAGCATGTATTTATCGCTATTTCTTGGAATATACTTGCACAGAAACAGCAATTAAAGACACATTGAAATGTGCACTTTTGAAAATAATATTTTAATGATATAAATTTAAATCGTACATCTATCGCTGGCCCTAGCGCGATGTGTCTGGTTTAAAATTCTCCATTTAGTCACAAGTAAATTATACTCCCCTATCATTAGTTTGCTTCACTTCCGGTAAAATCAGTTCGATGTCATCATTTTTGGACACTATTCCAGGGACATAGCATCCACTAAAACTTCTTGTCATAAAATCACTTTCATCTTCACATGGGCTAGCATGATTCCCGTTGATGTCATTCTCTATCATCCTCGGTCCATTCTTTTTATCTCGAGCCCCGGTCAAACTACTGTATATATGAGAACTTCCATTCTCACTACTCCCTTGTTTTTTCAGTGGCGTCTTCTTCATTGAATTGCAATAAGTTTTGAAAATGTTGTGTAGATGTTTAACATGCTTTCTCAGCCACTCAATCATATCTGGGCAGTGAGGTGCGAGTGTCTTCTTCCACAATAACTTCAATCCCTTGCCCAGCATCATGACAGGAAAAACAAAGCAGAAACAGACCTCATATGCGAAAGTTTGCATCGATTTTCGCTCGAATTCGCCATGTTCATTTGCGCCTCTGTGGAAAGAAATATGAGATTTTTCGCCTTACTTTCATGGTGAAAGTCATCACTCGGAAGAACTTACAATTGCTCAAATTCCAACTTACAGAAATTCTGCCGTCTTCCTTTCTTCGTCGCTGTCACTATCTTTCTCTACCACGACCACAATCGGTAGAGGAGGCGGTTTAACTGGACTTTTCATTGCTTTAAATGTTTTCTTCGCTATTATTTTAAACATTCCTGTTGGTACAAAACTCCACAATACTCGAAAGATGATTAGTGCAATGACGACGACGAAGACTATAAGATAGGTCCATAAATCGCTAAGCCGAGGTAAAAAATCCCAAACACCTTTGACAACTGTGACTGCTGTCGTTACTATTGTGTCCATAGTTTTTGCGACTGATTTAAGAAAGTCGCCAAAGCCGCCAAAACTAATACTATTAAGGAAATTAAATAAGTCATCCATAAAGTCCGAATAAGTTTTGGGTTTGCTTTGGTCGAAAGTCACGTCCGATTCGTTTACGCAAACAAAGTTTTCTTGGTCTGTGCACTAGATAATGATCACAAAAATAACAGATATATTTTTGAGACTTTCCAGACACTTTTCTTCAATTGTATGATTTGGTGTGGTACAGTAAGAAAAAAATGAAGTACTCACCGAGCAGCCGCATCCTAGAATGCATACACATGTACTGGTTGTGTTTATAGTGATAATTCTTGAGTCCAATTCTGTCCTTCTTGCGTCGTATAGATATGCTGAAATGAACAACTAGGAATTACTTTACATGTTGAATGTACGGCTCCGATGATTCGTCATGCAGAAATAATATACACATCTACATGCTGTATTCCGTAGATAGAGGAAACCTCATTACCGGAGCATGAAAACTGTCCACCTTCACGTCTATAGGATTCAAGAATGAACTCGAATTTATGACCCGTCTGCGGATTGATTGAAGCTGTTTTCTCATTTCCAGCGTTTATTCCATTTGAGCAATATTCCAAGCTTACCTGTACTTATTAAAAGAATAATACTTATAGTATAGTGTATCACAAGAGTTTTGTTTCGTAGCACGTTACTCACAAAAAAATCTGCGCTAACATATCCTGTGTTTTGGACGATAACTGTCGCTTTTCCGTTTCGACTTTGGGATTCGAAACCTTCTGCATAGGCTTTAAGAATTATACCTTCTGCCCTGCGGTAGAATTTCTAATTGTGAGTCTGGCCCTTACCTTAATACTAACGCAATCCCAGAAATTTTGTCTTTATCACTGATCTGAATTCAAAAAACGATTGGTTATTTACCTGTTATAGACAAGGATCATATCATCTGCGCTGATTTCAAGCAACACAAGCACTGATGAGGCTTCTTTCGATTCAAACTCGACCACACGATCACGCTTTTTTCCTACACGTTCTTTTATCCCCGTTATTCTGCCGTACGTTTCTGGGAAATATTTTGTTTTCTCGCCTTTTTGTCTACGTTCCTTGAATGGGCAAGTTTCGGGGGTTTATTGTTGATTCATTTGTTTCTAATTGTACTGAAAGCTGTTCTAATTGCTACTTGATTTGTTCTAATTGTTGTTTGATTTGTACTAATTGCTGTTTGATTTTGTTCTAATTACTGTTTCATTTATTGTAGTTGTTCAACTTATTGTTATTGTAATCACATTCTGTCCAAAATCTTGGGGTTTTTTTCACTTGTAATTTGCTTGTCAGTAAAATGACGCTTGTTTTACGAACACATTCTTACCATGTCTTCACGAAAATAGTCTTGGATTTGATTTCTTAAGCATCTATGTATTGAAACGTTGAAATCTTTAGTAAGCAATAATCACATTTTCTTCGTGGCTAGTGCAGTAAAGTACTTACGCTCCTACTGGTTGGGTGCAGCCATAACCTGAAACGTGCTCAAACGTGCTTTGTTGGGAGAATGCTGTGTATGAAACTCCAATGACATCACATCTATGCGAGCGCGGATTAATTTCAACATCATTCATTGGTATGATTAGATAATCTCCATAACCATGCTACAAGAATTCAAAGAAAATATAACTTGTCTGTATCTCATAATGAGCCTGGACTAGGACCTAGTGTACCCCTGACTATGATGTAACTAACTATCAGTTGTTGGTGATCTTCTCGTCCAAATCTCACGCGCATAGCGTTTGGTGTCATCAAATAATGATCTTGTAGTCTAGGATATTCTCTGCCTGCTTTCATTTTCCCGATATACTTGGCTCTGATCTGAAAAAAAGATGTACTGCTCATTCTATTGCTGTTCTTGCATAAAAGACAGATTTTCTTCTGAAATATTTCGTACCAAGGCGTCTAAATCATGAATAAGTGCGCAGGGTTAATGAAGCACTTTCAGCAGTTGCCGGGTACCTGGTGAGCACTACTGAATACTCACTCTTCCGTGTTTCCCAAAACCTCCTGTCTTCGTTGGGCTTAGTTCAATCTCTCCACCATCCACCCATTCTATAACTGTCTGGTTGTTTTTGTATTTTTCAACTTGATCATAAGCTTTTATCCAAATGGTAAAGTCGAAACTATACACGGAGATCTCGTGTGCGTCATACCTACAATACACGACCACGTATATCATAGAATTTCCAAACATCTTTTCAATAATTTTCATGTCGTTCGGCAGTCGGTATTACCATCCCCAGTTCTGACCAGTTTGTTAGAGTTCGGTTGAAATAGAAATCAAGTTCAAAGACAATTTGATTCATGCGCGAAACTGAGTATAATCCATTTAAGGCCCGTTTACACGAGCGATTTACGATGCAATTTTTCTCTTGTTGAACGATGTGATAGAGTGGATAACTGGCAAATATACTTAGGCCATCAATTTTGCTAATGCACTCACCAGTCAACCTATTCGATCACATACACTAAAAGGAGAAAAATCGCAGCAAAAATCGCCCGTGTAAACGGGCCTTCACTTTCTTTATAATAAATTCACTTTAAGTGTTCGCTGGTAGTTTTGCAAGGACATCAAATACGACTTAAACTTTACTAAAGCTTGTTTTACTTAATTATGTTTTTCATGTTCTGTGGTTGGTATATTTCATTTAGTCCACGCCCCTCATGGAAACCGGCCTAGTTGGGTTACAATAAGGCTAGCGTGATAGCATATCTAACGATACATTTTACGCGCAAGGCCCAATCTGCAAAAATGGTGGCCAAATGTGGTCTGCAAGCGGACAGTGAGCTAGCCCGCTCGCGGACTAAATGTAATGTTAACATAGCGGTCACTGACAGTTAGGGACTGTTTGTATAAGGCAAGCCAGCTCGGTATCCCGGTTCGTGTGACTCAACACCCCTTAGAATAGCACTTTATGATGCTGACCCCTAACCTGGAACCTAGCGAAAATCGCGAGGCACACCTACCATAGATCATCGAAAACCATGCAATGCGCAGTAAACCCTGCGTGGTTGCAAAAAACGGCGGCGCGTTGATAGATCTTTCTGGAGTACACGTAGAAGTTGTGGTATCCCTTGTAAAAGAAACCTATTTCAGGAATACATTCGCAGCAAAATCCCTAAAAATAGATGCACATAATCATGAAAGTATTGCCTATTGTCAACAAAACCTTAAAAGCGTGCACGTTTTCCTCCTTGGCTAGTCTCTTGACGAGTTCGCTTGCTCATGTGTACCTGGTTTCCTTTTCCTCATAAAGGTCATTTCCATTACAGCTGTTTTGCCCGCGCGGGCGGAGCGCACAGTTTTAAACATGCTTTGTTGTTGATTGTTCGCTCTTGATCTCGCGTGCATTCAGAGAAAGTTGAATTACTTCTAACTCTCCTGGCGTGCATGCGAGGCCCAACGCCCACAGAAAACGACAGAGCATGTTCAAAACTGCGCGCTCCGCCCGTGCGGATGTAGACACCGGGTTTTAAAAACGAACTTTTTCACATGCGCTAACCTGATGCGAATCAACTCAAACAAAACCTTTTTGCAGTTTTTTTCTGATTATTTGATTATTTGCATTAAGTTTGGCGCGCGAAACTTTTGCACGTTTAAATAAGACCTAATCGATAGTTCTTAATCTTATACCTTATAGCTCCATAGTTTTTTGCCTGTGCTGTAATCAACATGTACTCCACAAGGATCACCTTCACAGCGGTTGTTCGCTATAATGATTTTTTCTTTCGGCTTGTTGTTAATCGTCTGAAAGATGCATTAAAATTCTCAAATCAAGACGAGGTCGAAACAATTCCGCTCCTAGTAACTAATAACCCAGGTGATCTGACCGTGAGCAAAAAGACTGGAACGAGCAACGGCATAAAAATTCATTTGCTGTATTGAGTAATTTCTTTGAGTTCTTTCTAACTTTTTCCTTTATGAAATATTAGTCGAAACTTCTTAAATATGTTTGGTGGTGAACAAGACAAGTCCACTGAAAATTTGAAAACAAAATACAATGTACTTCGTGAGACAACCATTTTTAAACGAAAAATGGATTTTTTTACAAGTAGCTCCAGTCCTTTTCTGTGATTTCAGATCACCTGGCACATAATGAACATAACAATACTGACACAAAGTGTAGCAAAATAGTTGTGACTTACTGCTCTGTACTCTATAGGATACACAAGACGTATCGGGGTCATGCTTAATGTAACTATAAAAGGATTGTACAAGCGTGCATCTTCTCCCAGTACGCTGTCTCGCACTTTGTTTACAGAAGCATGTAGTTTCTCTGTTTCACCCTGGCAAACAAACAAACTTGCAGTCAGTGAGCAACAAGTGAAACAACTTATTTACGAAAAAGGGTATTTGTTTGCTTGTCAATTTGTGTCTTTGTTTGTTCGTTCATTAGGGTTTCTTTGTCATGTTTAGTACCTGCCCACTCTTTACTTCAGCGAGAACAACTAGTTTCTTCTCACATTTTTTGTTGTAAACCACGTTGATCGGGTCATTCGCCGTATTTTCACAGATGTTTATGTTACTTTTTGAAATCACAGAGCACTTCACACCCCAAGTGAAAAACAGCAAAACAAAGACGATTTCTCTAGGCATACCATTCTTTGCATCAAACACTATTACCTTTCGCAAGCTCAGTTCAATTTACGCTGAATTTCATTTCTTAGAAATGATATCTTGCAAGCTAACTCGAGTGTGAATGATAGCATATAGCATTTTGAGTTAGTTACAATGCGTCATTCAATTCCGTCGATTGGCATTTTATTAATACGTCATTATTGGATGACGTACGAAACTGTTGCTAGTTGCACGCGCATTTTAGACTCCATTCTCTTTAGGGTTTTGAAATATTACAGATTCAATTTTATTTTGCTCTGTATCTTACGATTTGAATACTGCAAGTTTTCAATTCTCCTACATCTGAGATCACCTCACAACTTGGACTTACCACTTATGTGACTATATTCACTAAAATCCTTTCGTTTTCCTGATTTTCTCGTTCGCTTGAGTCGAAAAAGATCCAGTTAGTCAATTTTATGATATTTCTTTAGGAGAAGGCTTTATTGGTAGACTACGACCGCATCTTATGCAAATGCATCTAACAAGCGAAAATGACGTCATTAATTGATTCATCAAAAACGATATATGTTGCGCTCGCCTTTTGAAAAGGAGCTAGATGTCCGTGTTGTTTAGACGTTATGTTTACATTTTGTCGTCGTTTTCTGTTGATATTCTTGGGAATTTTGTGCCAACATATAACATCAGGGACGCTCATTGCAAAAAGTGATATAACAATTTGTGATAGTGCCAAAAATAATCCTCATAATGTTGTCGATAATAAACCTTGTCAAAAAAAACTTATCGTTGCTCACACAGTGCGCTCTGGACAGGTGAGGTGCATTTATGTATTTTTACCAAAAATCTATCTCGCTTTTGTTAGGAACTAGTAAGGCTCAGATTCTCATGTGCCTGAAAGATATTAGAAAACTTTCTCGAAAAAATGGAACGAAAAACTGTCGAAACGCCCGAGAATCCTACTCTTAAGTAATTTCTGATATTATTGACCGTGACTAAAGATAGATAACTTTTGTATTCGATTCCCATCGACTTTCACTGTTTTTTCCTAAAGGTTAAAAAACAAAAGGCTTGGGTTCTAATTTATTCTTTCTTTTTTTCATAGTCTGGCACGGAGGCGTTCATGTTTACAACAAACAAAATATATGACAGTGTTGAGAAAGAAGTCGCTCGTCTCTACTATCCGTTTAGTATCAGTATCAGCACCTCTAAACTCCGATTTGTTTATCCTTTCCACTACGTCACGGTTGGTAGTCTTAAACCAAAGGCTGCTTTTCAGTTACGCGTTGTCGACACGCACGTAAAAGTTTGACTTGCAACAGACCCTATCTTAAAAAGATCATCAAATAGAATTGTTTGGAATCTTGAATTTTAACTAATCACGTTTCTATTAGTTTTGCGTAAAAAAAACGCGTAACTGGAACATGGATTTTACGCGAGAACATTGTCCTTATGTTCACAACGTTTTCCTTGCATTTTTCTTGCAGACTGTGAACAACAAACCGTATGAGGAAGTGCGCACCAAGGTGAGCTGCGATACTGGATGGTATAATCCACGTGCAACTTGTGGTCATGCACGTGATCATGAAGGCAACAAGATTTGGGATAGCCAGGTAACACGACCAAACCAACGTTCAAGTTATCGATCTTTGGTGCTTCAAATTTGCGATTTGTGTATTTTTCCTGACTTTGTTAGTTTTTTAGGGATTTTGCTGTTCGTGTTCGGTCTATCACATAGCTCCGAGATGGGCGAGGGGTTTACTGTTTGGTGGTCGAAACAAAGAATATTATCGTGGTGGTCAAGGAGGACTCTGCGGTTATAAGCTTATTACTGAAGAAAATGATAGATTCTCGCATTGTATGAGAATGGATTCGCTTTGGTTAGTAGCTATGTAAGCTTCTGCCCGAAACCTTTTTTAGGAAAGAGTTGGATGTTTAATTCCAGGCCAGATTTCGGGAAAGCGACCCGCAATAGACTAATTATGCAACATTGCCACAGGAAAAATGACCGATTAATGTAGCTACCCATTGATGGCAAAAGTTTTCTTTTCGCCGATAAAATAGTCTGGCGTATAACAGAGTAGATTATATAAAAGTGACACAGATGCCCTGGATGATCCGAATAGTTTTCTAGCTAAACATTCGTCTACTTTCCCGTCTAGGTATGATGTTTTTTCGATCAGTGAAGCAAGACTTTCATTTGTTATCCAAATTCAAGCTTACGAGCAGATGGTGAAAATAGTTAATAATGATACTGTTACACATTGGGTGGACGGTGGCAAGATCGACCTGAACTATCAAAAACGAAGTGGAATAGGACGCAACGGAAGGGTATGAAATATGCATTCATGGGAATAACATGGAAAAGGAGGGAAAAGGAGAGATAGAATGGGAAGGGATAAGAAATGAAACGGAAGGAAGGGAATGAGAAGAGGATTGATATACAAAACTGAAAATGGACCAACGGAATAACTGAATATTTCTTTGTTTATGATGTTAGCTGTTGGCAAAATTTCATGGCACATTTGAATCAACGAGAGAAGTGCCGAATTTGGTTCACAAGTATTTGCTAATACCCAAAGTCACTGATGACATCAAAGCGGACAGCTCGCATCCACAAGTAATGGTAAGGGCAAAGGGGGGAAATTTTATCCTAGTTCCTTGGCCTTTTCGGTTCTGCCTTAGATTTGACGGGATTTGCAGGCTGGCCAGGAAACTTGGAAAAAAACTGGCTAGCCTGCAAAGAATCATAGCCCGTGAACCTGCCGAGGCTGGGAACTAGGCTAGAGAAATGTAAGGGCCTGTTGGCGGTAACCTTCAATTCTTTTTCTGTCCAGAATGGTTTTCACGACTACATGCTGATTCCGAGCGATATGATATCTGTGCGTCCAAGTAGTGATAGTTGCGACATGATTGGCGTGTCTTACAGCTCTTTTCGAAAATTGGGAGGAGGAGGCGTCGGCAGAGGTCCCGGATGTAATCAGAAAATTAACAGGTGAGCGCCATTTGTTTTCATCGTTCAACCTCCCGTGACGCAATTTACAAAATAAAATGAACAATGAATGGTGATTTGGACTAACTTTAAATTGAGATCTGTCCAGCATCTACAGGCTCTGGTTAAGTATCTATTTCTCTTTTAATTTCTTCATTAGCTATTGAGCAGTACATTCAATTTATTGTTTGGCAAGAGCTCACATTTTTCGTATTTTCATTGTACTCTTAGCTGCTTTGGAAATCAACCGAAACATCTATTTGAAGAAGACACGGTGCGAATAATTTTACCCAAAGAATTGAAGTAAAATTTACTATTAAAAAAAAGGTGTCTTGTTTTTTTTGTTCCGTGTTTAGGTGTTGCGAAATATGGGGCGAACTCCGAACTACTTTCTGGAGCGTTATGGGAAATGTGTTGGTGTGAATAGAGACGGTCCTTCAGAAGATTTGGGCATTGTGTACGAAATCGATGATTCAATACGAAGCAGTCTGATCACTCTTGAAGTCAGCGCTGATGATATGATATTGATATATAATAGGTAACTGTGCGATATTAGAAACTGTCTTGACTTAGGTATTACATACTCTTCGTTTTCCCGCCCGAAATGACATTTTGAATATTTGTATGATGAATGAATTTGATGATGAATGAATATTTGTTTATATATTTCTCAGAGCTGATGGAGTTATATTGAAGACATTCGCCAACAACTTTGACGCGCTATCGAAAGATGGCAAAATGACAGTTGTTGTGCAGAACACAGGATTGGTCACAGCTGATTTTTATGTAAGATTTCCAAGCCCGTTTTCCACATGGCGGAATTTTCCGTGCGCAAATTAAATCTAGCAAACTCATTGGCCAGCATTATATTTCGCCACGAAGCGAACCAATCACGTTGCAAGATTTATTTTCTGCGCGGAAAATTCCGCCTGGTGGAAAAAACAGGCTTCAGCCAACCGACTTCATCTCAACTAGCTCGAACTATTCTATCGCTCAATTGTTATAAATTCCAGTGTTAAAACTTGGGTAGAGTATAAAATAAAATCAACAGAGGGTAAGCGAAAAATCTGGTCAACATGTAGCTGTTATAAGAAAGAGATTCCAAATTCCACAGCGTTTTTCTAGGTTGTATTTAGCGGCTGTTCTGCAGGCGTGTACAGAGGAGATGAGCGTCTGGCGTCCATTAATCCGAAAGCAACGCACGAGTTTCATTACAACATTGATGTCTATATGAAGAAAGGAAGGAACCATTTCTGCGCAGGTTTCGATGGATAGATTTTGAAACCTTGCTTCGTTAAATTTGCAAAACGACTTCCAAACTTTCTTTGGTTTTAATTCATGCTAAGTCTATGCTATGTCTTAATTCTTTTAATTAACAATTAATTCTTTTTCTTCACAGTTGAACTATACGATTCGCGACGAAAACTTCAGGACACAGCCAATGTAACATTTAAGACTTATACACCGTGTGTTTGCCTTCATAACTGCGTATGCAAGGTGACATTGCTTAGAATTAAACTAGTGCTAGACAGCTAAATCCATAGCTAACAACTATTATTTTATACTCCGTCTAATAGCAAACTTAAGAAAACCAGTAGTCACTTAAATCTTCTCTTGTAGTGTAATCAAATGACTGTAGATGACGAACAAGATGCTTCATTCAGCAAGGCGGACTGTCAGAGTCCTGAAGACTTTGTGGACGACTACAACGATGATTATGACGAGAAAACATCCGAAGGGGACGGTTTTCTCACAAAGATCTTAAATAAAATTCGCGGTTTCTTTAATCCAGTTAGAACTGCTTTGGCCACGTTGCTGCTATGTGGAATTGTAAAGGCAACGATCGGAAATCACGTGTTGTTTGTTGCAAAGCTTGGCCTTGGCGGAGTGCGTGCAGGCGAAGAAGTTGTGAGGAATGTGAAAGGAGTTAAAAAATGGTTGACTTACGATGCAGCCATGAACCTTGTGGATACCACTACGTGAGTAAAAAGATTTTATCTTCATCTTTTATCGGCGATTGTGGCAAATTCAGCTTCCCGACTCGATGACACTGTGCCGGTGATAGACTCTTCTCGACTATCGACAGGCATCTTTCTTCGTCGCAGCCTCCTAAACCAGAGCTTCCGGTCTCGGCCGAAAAGAGACTGGGAACAAGCTCAGCGTGCTTTGAGTTACAAAAGCAATTGTTTGCGTTTTTATGTAATAGTAATTTCTTTTTATTTTCTAGCAATACTGTCGTCATTTTAAACCATTCTACACGCGACTACTTCATCAATGTATTCTTCTTTTATCTCCTTCCATTACTGATCATCATCAAAGTTATAAAACTCGCCAGAGCCCAACGATCCTTCAGGGAAACCGCGCTACTGACAGGTGGTGGTCTGGTACTAGCAGACGATGTTGAGACGGATGTTGAAACGAATGAACCAGAAACGAAACAAACACCTAATGCTAGGAGAATTGTCCCAAAGAAAAAACCAAATACGAAAACTGCGCCTAAATTGAAACCAACTGCGGCCAAACTTAAAGGAGGAAGTACAAAGTAGTTTCTTTTAGCACAAAATTGCTGTAATATGCTGAAATGACCGAAATGAAAATATTGCTCCAGTTATGTATATACAGTGCAGTTTCTTCATTTGCGCAATTTGTATTCTAGCGCCCAGGGTGCCGCCGGCAAGTTGCTCGTGAAAAGAACACAGCGACCTCCTAACTGTTTGATTTCAAAACGTCGTTGCAATTTTTCAAGATATTCATCTTTAACATGCATGAAATAGATAAATTTGGTAGCAGAAGTCCGATAAGCTTTACAATTCGATATTTTTACCGTCACTTTTGGGAGTGCTTTTATGACACTTATTAATTGCTAATTATTAACATGAATTTCTCATTATATCAGTATGCATGAGGTTAACTTTATAGCCAAATATACCAGTCAGTTACATTGGTCTTTAAATGTACAAGCAATGTAGTGATACGTCAAGGCTAGTGGCTTTGTTTTACTTATGCTGTATAGCTGTTCAGCAAGACTACTTCAGCTGCCATGCCACGGTGTTGTCAAAAGGTAGAATCACGATGTGTGTCAGGGATAAGGAAAGTGATCCATTTAATGTGGTCGATGGAAAACGATGTGAGAAGAAATTGGTCGTAACAAAAGCAGTTTCTGCTGGTCAGGTACGTGATAAGCAGATGGACAAACTGACTGACAAATAAAAGGGTAGGTGACATGTTTTATCGAACGTATGTATAAAGAGATTTTCAATTCGCAGGGAGAGTCGGAAATGATTTACGTGAATGTGACGACAGTTCAAGATGACTTGACTCAAGAACCAGCAAGACTTTACAATCCTTTTGTCATCACTATATCGTCGTCTCCCATGCATATTATTTATCCGTATACACTCAAAGGAGTAAGTGTTTTGAAACAATACGTTTTTTTATTACTTTTGATTTTGTATACAACATAACATTGCATTAGGCTATTTCATGGCAGTTCTGACTGAAGTCCCGTTTCTACTTCAACCGCAACGCACTTCTTTGTTTGCAATCACCACTGAAGGCCAGGACACCTTATGCTGTGGACCATCCAAAAAGTATATTACATTAAAAAACGCTGAGTCCGCAACCCCACCCTAGCCCTGCCTGGTGTCCCCTTAACTGCACTCTAGCGTAGTACTAGGGCAAGACTAGTGATTTTGACACAAAACCAAACGATATGCTACGATTGAAGTGAAAGAGAGCCTTTTGGCTCGTTTTGTACTTCAGTTTTATTGTAGCGAAACGTCGTGTGCACTAGAATTACTTTGAACGAAAGAAAAATGCCGCAATATTCCAAAAAACGGTTGAATTAAGTAGATTTATAAATTGGCTTCAGTATTCGTCTGACTTGAAATAATTTAGGATTTCATTTGGGGCCAAATACCTGACTTACTAAGCTTGATCTGAATTTCAACAGACTGTGAACAACAAACCTTCCGAGGAATCGATACTACGATATTTTTGTATGGATGGAATGAGTGAATTGGATAACCCTACCGATTGCCCGACGTACTTAGACCGGACTACGGGAATGGTAATATGGGACAGTCAGGTTAGTTCAGCTGAATGAGACTTTTTCTGACAAGTTTTCTGACGAATTCACTTGTTCTTGTGTACGACATACAAGTTTTTTTTAAAAATATCTTTACCAAGTACGAGCTGCTACATAAGAACAGCATAGAGAGATTGCAAGTTTCGATCACCGCGTATTAATTTTGTCTTTATCTGAAACCTTTTAGGGGTTTTGTTGCCGTTGTACGTTTCGGGAAGATGATACTCGTCCCGGCGAGGGTTCGAAACGCTACCATCGAGGCAACACCTTATGTGGACATTTTCATCATATTCCAATTCTAATGTACATTTTTGGCAGCCATACCAGACACAGTGCACACTGCATGGTATATAATAAACTCTGGTACAACGTTCACGAAATTCAACCTTACAAAATCTGGTTTAAGGTATGGTGTCATGTTTTTACAAGATGCTCTTAATCACCGGCGAAACTTCACGAAGAAATTTTCCACATGCGTGAACAAAAAGATAAGAAAAATGTTTGTCCATGTCTCTGAACCATATATTCAGTGGCTGTGATTCCTAGCCGTCGAGTCACATGCAAACTTCTTTCCTAGATATTCATAAAAGCGTATGATGTAGTAGAGATAGAGAAGAATGGAAAAAGATACAAAAAATTGATTGATGGGGGTCAAATTGAGCTAAGTAATTTCAAAACCTCTGGTCATGGAGTTCATGGGCGGGTAGGTTCAAAATATTTACAAGAAGCCATAGTGAATGCATGATTCTTGCTCAATAAATTGTGGCAACATTGGTTACAGTTCGTTTGCTAATCCAGAACAGAGATATAATTTTTTCGTTTATTATAGTTGTTGGCGTCAATAGTTGGAATGTTTGAAACAGACACTCAAATACACAGTTTAACAGAAAGATATTTGTTTATACCTGCTGCTCGCTCACGCATTAACTGGCGAAAGCATGAGCAAACAAAAGTAAGTGGTATTTCCACTGTCGCGTTTTTCATTCGCACGTTACTTTCACGCACTCAACGGCGCTTTGCAGTTCCGCGTTTTCGGTGCTCTCATGCAAAAAGTTTCAATTGAAATAAAACCTATCTTATGAACATTTGCTCGTGCGTACGGCAACAAATAACTTCAATGCTTTTTCTAGAACGGTGCTCGTGATTTTCTTATAATTCCTAGAACATTCGTGGCAATGGATAATGTGTTTGAATCTTGTAATAAAATTGGGGTTAGTTTCACAGCATTTCGTCAGCAGGGTGGATATGATGGCCAAGGAACGGGATGTAACAGAGCCATGGGATCGTATGTATCACACAATGATTGAACTAGGCTGCAAAATCGCTTTAACTGCGAACGTTGTTGACAGAGTTTGAATTGGACTGGTCTACTATAAAGACTTTGCGCACACGGTCAAGTTTTCACGCGACAACGAATGCAAGCACCATCAGTTTACCTCAAAAGTTGCAGTTAATTTAGTGCATTGAAAATGTCTTATCTTGGACCGTGTGAACTGGACGTCAATATGATAAAAGAAAGAAAAACGTTTTTGAAAAGGCTTGAAAACGACGCTCGTGTGCGCATAGGCTTCATTCTTGTCACACGTTTTTGACACGCACATAAAAGTTTAAATTGAAGTAAACTCATCTTTTAAACAACCATCGAAGAACTGTTTAAAAGTTTGAATAATTACCTGCTTGTTTCTTGGTGCATTTTGGAAAAGTATATAAAACTTTGATAGACTTAAAATTTCATCAGGTACGTGTTAAAAACGGCGCAACTGGAATGACCCTTGGCTACATGTCAATTCAACCCAGGTGGGGTAAAATACTATGTCAATATTCTTTAAAATAAGATTATTTATATCATTTAGGTGTTTGCACAATCAGGTGAAAGATTTCTTTGAAATTGACGTGGTACGTTAGTCAGAATTTCTAATATTTTGAGAATTCAATTTATTAGCCTTTCGTGCGCTTTCCGACCAGATCTTAAAATCCGCTGTTTTTTCAACATTTGCACTTTTTTGTTTTTGAGGAAAACCGTAAGCAGGGAAAAAAACCCCTGTACTTTCCTGAGCGGTATGGTGATGTGATCGGAATTGGAGAATATGATCCAAAGAGGAAAGGAGAATATGCTTTGATTTACAAAGCAGGAAAGACTGGCAACATTATGATTAGTCTTGAGATCAGTGCTGATGACATTACATTGGTTTACAACAAGTAAGCGTTAGAAGAGTAGTGAGTCAACTCTAGTATAATATTCACTCAATATGGTAATCATTTTATCAGGGCAAGTGGTCTGATTGTCAAAGCGTTTGCAACTGACTTTGAGTCACTCTCCCTAGACGGTCAACTCCATATTATTGTTCAAAATACTGGACTAGTTACAGCAGACTTTTATGTAAGTGCCTCACATGTTTTTGTGCTTAATGGTGCATGGTTTCAATAGTATTTTTTCCTTGAATTATGTTGCAATTTAGGTAACGATGAAATACTGTACACGTGGTATTCAACGATCTCCGGAAGTTAAAGCTACAATTAACGCACAGACGATGCATACATTCACATTTCAACTCAGAACAACTACACACGAGTCAGGACGATTTACGTGCATTCGTAAGTAACCCAAGTGCATAAGAGGATATTTATAGAGGTTTCATTAATAAACAGTTCTGAATTGAATGCTTGGTTATCCCACTATACCAACCAGAATTCGTGTAGTCATTGGAGATGCAGTTTGGAGAAATGACTGAAGTCATACTTCTTTTCTTTGTCTTTTCTGTTGTTTTTAGTCAATTTGTGGGACTCCCGTCATGATTTGTTAGATTCTGCCAACGTCACATTTAAAACGACAACGTCATGTGTATGCTTACAGTCGTGCACATGCGCAGTACGTGTTCTTTTCAATCACTGCTCTATTCCTACTTCTTTTTATTTGCCCTTTCTGCAGGATTAGCTCTTTCCATTAACTATTATTTTTCTTATAGTGTATAACAGATAATGAGAAAGACGTTTGCATAAAAGATGTGACTCAAGAAGAAGTAACAGAGCGAGATCTGCAAAATATTTTTCTGGTAGCGAAAACCAGGAATGCGCTGGAAAGATTCTTTATTTGGTTAAACAATAGTCTTTCTTCGTTCGTGGAAATTTTCAAAACATATTCGCTATCTAATTTCATTAGTCTTTGTGTCATGCTCTTTCTTCTGTTTGGCCTTATCAAAGCGAGATTAGGTATCTGTTTTTACTGATTTCTTTCTATTAAAAACAAATATAAGTTTTGGATGTTCTAATAAGGATCGATGTAAAGCGTTGAAATAACCTATACACAGACTTAGCCTCTATTGATTCTTAAAAATTTAGATTGTACCCGTTTCTTTAGGTATGTTACCCGGGGGAGGTCCAATAGCGTATTATGGTTGGTGGTGGGATCAACCATGTGGGCAGAAAATATTCATTGATTCAAATGGTAATAGAATTACAGGAATGTACAACAGAGATGGGGATTTAATCAATCCTTCCACGTAAGTTGATGGAATAGACCTTTCCGGTAATTACGTCTAGCTACATGGAACTACGGCTGGGGGTCCAAAAGATATAGGAATGGATATGAAGCTTGGCACCTCAGCCTCGCTTCGATGAAAATGTGACGTCATTGATTCACCATATAAGTGTATTTTCACTATTATTTCAGAGGAGAAGTTCTTCAAAGTGAAAAGTTAGCTTTGTTCGTTGGCAATGTTTTCTTCTTTTTCTTGTTGATATTTATCATGGGTGTGCATGCAGCAAGATACTATGAGGACTGGCTGGAGCAAAACACGGTAAAGTTTTGTTTCCGTTTCGTCGAATCTATCTGCTAAGTTGTGCTCAGGAAAGAAGTATTCGCAACAGTCATTGCATTTATTTTTTATAGACCGCAGTATCTCTGTCGAGTGTCGCCTTGGCGGGAACAGCCGTTTACAGAAACTTTTCAAAATGTAAAGAAAGTAAGAAAATTTTAACGGTGAGCTTTTAAGGTTCTTTCGAAAACCTCTTTCATGATCTGAGATTGAGTTTACTCCTGAATCTTCCAGTAAACTAATTTGGAACAATTTTTTGTTTTTGATGTTTTTAGAATCCCGGTGAAAAATTTAGTCTTGTTGGAAAAGTGGAACATGTACAGGACGATTATAGATTTATTGTTGTAACACCAATGCAGGTATTGAAGCAATATAGTCCGATGCTCAAAATACAAACAGTTAAGTAAAGTGGAAACGACAATTCGTGTTTTAGTTTGTTGAGTTTATCAATGAAGAAATGCTACTTCTAACACCAGCAATTTCGTTCGACCCTGGACCGTTTAACCAAACTTTCACCGAGGAAAACGCTCTTCAAGAGTTGACACTAGAGCCTCAGTATGTGTGCCTTAATGAAGAGCCTGAGTTCGAGTTCTACAGCCAAGAAGATAATGACGTCATTCAAAATGTGCCCGCATATGTGACGACTACTATGTCAGCGGATACCTTACCGAGCAGCGCAAGTACTTCATACAAACAACTGGGATACAAAGCGCCCATAACGATTAACGACTAACAAACTATATTTCATGTACTAAAAAGCTGAGCACGTACCAACTGCAGTAAGGTGTACTCAAATACATACAAGCTTTAGAAAACCTTTTTAAACCCTGTCTATAGAACATAGATGTAAACTGAGATATTCAAATCGAAATACAAGCACACCTTTTTGAAAACTACGAATAATTTATAATGCACAAGTCAACTTTTTGTTCCCAAATCACAAAAACAGAGTAGAGTTAAAAATCATCTTTATTTATAAGTGCAATATGTCTTAAAGTTTACATTGACTAACAGCATTTCCTCTAAGAATCGGTGCTAAAAAGTAACAAAATAGTTGTGATCTTTTTGAAGGGAATTCAAATTCGTACTTGAAATACAACAGGTCTTGAAGATGTCGGAGGATAAACTAGTTCAGCTCCAGAGTAATTGATACTGGAAAAAGAATGTTGTTAAATTTGTTATTGGCAATCGGGATATTTTGAAAATAAGAAAACTGGTTTTCATTGGTTATAGAAAAACATATATCACACCTTTTTCCCTGCTTGGTCTGTTCCACAGAGGAGTTTGTTAATCCTAGAGTGCATTTCATTGCTTGACCTAAAATTAAAAACTTTTGTTAAAGGTTTGTTATCATATATTGCCAATTGATGGGTTAATCTACTCACCATCTAGCATTCGATTGTGATACTTATGATAAG
>JAODVQ020516889.1:0-24769 GCA_025400075.2 Phenganax stokvisi
ATACTGAAGGGAATCCACCACTTTATCTATAATAGTACCCCAAGTTGCTACCAACGGATTTTGAGCATTGTAACACGGTTTTTCGGACAATTTCCTAACCCCGTAGGGGTGTTATGTCTATAGAAACTTGGAGTACACCAAAAGTGATTCAACAGATTGAAATAACGCTACCTGAATACCCGCGCGGCTTTCATCTCGTTACAGATGAAATTATGAACGCAATCGACGAATTGCCCAAAGAAGGTATCCTGCACCTATTTATCAAGCACACCTCAGCAGGCTTGACAATCAACGAAAACGACGATCCGACAGTTCGCGAAGACTTCGCCAACAGTTTTGACCGACTCGTCAAAGAGCGTGAACCGTTCTATAAACACACCATAGAAGGCGACGACGATATGCCTGCACATATTAAAGCGTCGCTCGTCGGTTTCGCTGTCTCCATCCCGATTACCAACCATCACCTCAATTTAGGGATATGGCAGGGGATTTATCTATGCGAATTCCGAAATCAGGGCGGCAGACGAAAGGTCCTCGCGACGCTCTATTCTTAGTGTTTCACCCACAGCCGTAGGGGCGAGGTTGCCTCGCCCGCTGCTAAAAACTATAATTCGCTATAGAGTTCCGCGTGTCGTTTCAGCACCGCATCCGAATCCGGCGGATTGATAACCTCTATAGAGACAAACCCCTTATATCCGTCTTCTGATAGAAGCGTGAGTGAATCACGTTCCGTGTCTGGCATCGGACCGCTGTCTCCGAAATTGACGTGTGCGTGTCGGACTTTGCCGCGTAGATGGACATAAGCCACATTGACCGGCTCACCGTGTCGGACATGATGCGCTGCATGCCAATTCACATAAGTGTTCTGCGCTTCAGCGCGATGCAGTGTCTCCGCAACGTAACTGCCGAGCAAGTTCCCGTGTGTCTCCAAACAGAGCGCAACACCTGCGTCGCCTGCCAACCCATCGCATTCACGGATACCGTCGGCTTCCCAATCCAAAGTTTGGGAGACTTCAACGGGTGTCTCCGGCACTCTATCGCCAAAAATCCTGATATTCGCTGCGCCCATCGTCGCCGCGAGATCTATGTAACGCTTGAGGAGTTCGACCTGTTTAGCGCGTTTGTTGGCATCCGGATCGATGAATCGGACACCCGTTGCGATGCAGGAGAGGTCAATCCCACTATCGACGAATTGGGAACGCGCGTCGCGGAGTTGTTGCGGCGTAGCATCCAATTCGACACCGTGTCCGTGATCCCATTCGACGCGGAGTTCCAAGTGTTTGTAATCATATTGTTTCGCTTTATCAATCAGTTCCGCTAACGCTAGTGGCGGACAGACAGACGACATAAATCCAAATTGCATGTAAAGCCTCCAGCTTTATGGGTTAATCTGTGATTTTAACAGATGAACTGCCGTTTCCTTTTTTCCGAACTTCAATTTTGACAGGTAAACGTCTCGTTAATTCCTGAATATGACTGATGAGGAAGATGCTCCGTCCCTGCATGCGGAGCCCTTCGAGTGCTGCGATAGCGATGTCAAGCGTTTCGCTATCAAGGGTGCCGAACCCTTCGTCGAGGAACAGGGAGTTGAGTTGTGCGCGTCCGCTACTGAGCTCGGAAAGCGCGAGTGCCAAGGCGAGACTCGTCAGGAACGATTCGCCACCGGAGAGCGTCTGAACAGGGCGTTCCTCATTCGCGTTCCATCGGTCAACAACAGCCAAGTCGCCGATCGTTTCAACTTTAAGTTGATAACGTTCTGAAGTGAGATATTTCAACTGTTCATTGGCTAAGTTACCCATCTGTTTGAACACAATCTCCAGTGCAAAATCGCGTAAAGTACTGGCGGGAATTGTCTCCTGTAACCGCTGCCAACGTTCCAATTCTTGCTGCGCTGCGCCGAGTTCATTACCGAGTGCCTCACGTTTTTCAAGTGCATCTTTTAAGCGCTTAATTATTTCGCCTTGTGCGCCAACGTCTTCCCGTTTTGCCTGAAGCTGGGCTTCTATTTCTTCAAGTTCGGTCTCAATCTGACCTAATACCTCTGGATCATAAGGCGTTTCCTCAAAGCGAGTTTGCAGTTCAGTAATCTCTAACGCGATCCGCTGCATTTCATCTTCATGCTTATCAATTTGGTCGGTTAAATCTTTTATCTGCTCATCATCTCGAAAGGCGTTATCATGTGCTTCTGCTGTGTCAAATCCTGTCCCTGCTAACTTATCGAAGTAAACTTGGCGCGATTCGTTCAATTTTTCAGTAGTGGCATTAAACTCTGCCTCGCGCATTTTATGAGTCGTCCGTTTTTGTGTAAGCAAATTTTGACTCTTCTGTAATTGCTGTTCGGCACTATCGCGCGCGCCCTCTTTCGCTTGTAGGTCGGCATCTAATGCGCCAATGGCGTTATCAATCTCGGCTTCTGTCTCCAGTCCACCAGTTTTCTGACGAGCAGCAGATAGATATACGTCCCGTTGACGTATATATTCGTCTTTTTCGTTTTTCAACATTTCATAATTTTTTTTCAACCCCTGAAGTTTGCTTTCGTCTGCCGCAATATTCGCATTAAGCACTTGGAGCTGCCCCGCTGCATTACGACGTTCATCTTCACGCGTCTCTACTGCTTCAATTTTATCTTCAAATTGCTTCACAGCTTTTTTAGGTGTAACACCGTGAAAGGTATCGGGTATGGATTCCCAGAAACGTTCCGCTGTCGCCTTAATATCCGCTTGCAAATCCGCAATCGTATTGTTCAGGCCTTCGAGTTGCGTTTCAGTATCGTTCAAAGCATTTGTCTCACGAGTGATGTTGTTCTCACTGGTTTCGAGTTGCTGTGATACCATTTCGTAAGTATGTGATGCCTTCGTTCGTTTCTGCTCGGCCTCTCCGAGGGCTGCAATGGCAGTATCCGCCGCGCTCATCTGTTCAAGTATCCAATTGGAGAATGCTTTGTAGTCCTGTATAACTATAGATTCCGAATCTGCCTTTTTAGACATCGTCTTGATTTTAAAGTCCTGCTCGACTATCGAGCCCAATGCCCTATTGAAATCTGGAGAGATCTGCTTCCATTGTTTCTCAAGCGATTTCGCTTTGTCGTCGAACACTTTTGCTTCTGCAATAATCTCTGAAAGTTGGTTGAGAGCGTTCTCTTGATCCTGTTGCATTTGTATCTGCCTCATTTTCAAAGCCTGTATCTGATTTTGCTCTGTTTTCATCTCGGCTTTCGCATTCTCTAAGGCATTTTTAGCATCCTGGAGCCGCCCCTCATTTTCAGGTTCCACAACACCAACATACGGATGCTCTGTAGCTCCACACACCAAGCACGGTTCTCCGGTGTGAAGGTGTTGCCGGAGTTGATTGATCGGGTTGGTCAACATCTCGGACCTCAGTGCCTCTTCACAACGTTCAACTGCCTTTGCAGCATGCTGACACACCTCTGTTTGTTCTTGCAACTCTGCTTCAATTTGCAGAAGTTCTGCACCCCGTGTTGATACGGTGTCACTTAAGTCGCTCGCCTGATCCGATGTGTTCTCCAAATCCTCCAATGTCTCTGCACAACTCTGCATGATCGGATATGCCCGGGCTGCTTGCTGTTTTCGATCCGTCCATTCCTCGCGGGTACCGGTAGTCAGTAGTTCGTTCAATTGCGTCGTAGCATCTGCTAACCTCGTCTCCGCCGCTGCTTTTTCCGAGAGAGTATTTTCCTGAGTTTTAGATAATTTCTTAATTTCCTTTTTCAGTGCCGATGCCTTCTTTTCAGCACTCGCTTTATTTGTCAACTCAATTTCCACTTGGTTTTCGTGTGAAGTGAGTTCCGTCAGAAGAACCGTTACTTGGTTAAGACGTTGCTGCCGATTCGACGGAAGCGGATTATCTTCCAAAAAACGTTGCGCATCATCAATCTGTCCTTGTAAATCGGTCTGCTCCGCCTGTCTATCCGTTAATTGGTTTTCCAGTGCATCCATCTGATCCCCCAAATCTACTAAACGTGGATCCCGTTTCTCTGCCTCCGCAAGTTGACCTTCCGCCTGTTTTACATCTAATTTCGCTGCAGTGTAGATCGGCACCTTTTGTTCTCGCTCGGTGGCTGCAGCTTGATAGGCCTCATTCTTTTTGTTATAGTCACCTTGGTCGGTTTCGACCTGCGTTTTCGCATCCGCTTTCTCGGTTGCCGCGACACTCAGCGCTTTCTCATATTCTTCAAACGCCGACTGGTCCGTATCAAATTCCCGTTTTTCTGGGAGAAGACGCTGGGCGCGATTCGCATTTTCAAGTTCCGATCGAAGGGCATCAATCTCCAGCTCTTGAACGAGAAGTTCTTCTCGTCGTTTTTCCGAAGACTGGAGTCTCTCAAAATCCTCAGTCCGTTTTGTCTCCCGTGCTTTTTCTGACTGTGTCTGCTGGATTTTTTCACCGACTCGTTTCGCGCCCTTTTGTAGTCTATCAAGTTCTGCTTCAGCATCTGCGACCTGCTTACGAGAAGAATCTGGTATTTTGTCTATATCTGCTTTGATTTTATCATAAACATCTTCTACCTCCTTAACCTTGTCATTTAACGCTTGTCTCAGGACATCGTAGATATTGATCCCCGCGGTCGCTTCCAGAATATTGCGTCTGTCCTCTTTATTCGCCTTCAAAAACGCAGCGAAATCGCCTTGTGCTAACATGACCGACCGTCTAAAGGCATTGAAATCAAGCCCCAAAATGGATTCCACCTCTTGGGCAACTTTGGTAGTCATCAAATTACCAAAATTATCAAACAGCTGCGCTTTGGGAGATCCTTTGCGTTTAATAGACCACGTCGCATGGTAAGGTGTATTGTTTACCTCAAAATATACTTCAGCAAAACCTTCCGTTTCGCCATGACTTATAAGATGCCTCGGATGCTGAGTCGTGGTTCCACTCAGACGCGGTGTTTTACCATAGAGCGCAACACAAATTGCGTCCAACAACGTCGTCTTTCCTGCCCCTGTGGGCCCGGTAATTGCCACCAGTGAGGCATCGCTTAACAGCCCACTTTCAAAATCAATTTCCTGCTCTCCTCGAAAACTATTCAGGTTCTTAAGTTTCAATTTACATATCTTCATCGGGAGTCCTCAACAAGTTGGTACAATTCATTGAATGTCTGTACTAAAGTTTCATCAGGAGGTTGATCGTTAAATTTTGCCTTGTGAAATAACGCAAAGATTTTTTTCGGATGGTCAATATCCCCGGGATCTGGCCGGGTGCCTATCTCTGTCTGCGGCAGTTCAAGTTCAACGCTTAAAACAGTACCACCCCGGTTACCGAACGCCTGCCGAATTTCGTCGCTGATACCGACCCTCGGGACGGTTAATTTCAGTTTGACTTGGATATACTTACCGTTCCAGTCCCCAGCCATCGCGTCCGATATGACCGATGCTTCCTCACCCTCAACAGTACACAACTCTTTGAAAATCGGGATCTCAATTTCTTCGTCTCGGATAAGCGTGCCATCGTCAGAGAGTTCCAGCAGATAGACAACCTTGCGATAACCGGTTTCGTTGAATCTTAGTGGAATCGGCGAACCGGAATACCGAACCGGATAATCTGTGCCTTTGATCGTCTGCGGTCTGTGGAGATGTCCCAAGGCAACATAACTGACCTCTTGGGGAAAATCGCTGGCGTGGGTAGCCGTTGCACCCCCAATCTGGACATTCCGCTCCGAATCGCCTACTTGTCCGCCTTGGACGAAGAGGTGTCCCATCAAAATTTTCGGGATACCCGGCGCCATAGCGGCAACGCAATCTGCATAGAACGCCTTAAACCGTTCTCGATACCGTTCGTTCCGATCCACTTCCGTTTCATAAGAAAGATGACGAAGATCGCTTTCGGAGAGGAACGGGACAGCCGCGACTGCAACCTGTGGGTTATCACGCGGTATGGTGACGACACATTTTGTCGGTTCCTCCGCTGTCCCGACGACATAGATCCTGCCCATCTCAAGGAACTCGCGCGGTGCTTCCAAATGGCGCGGGGAGTCGTGGTTGCCAGCCGTAATCACCGTGTATGCGTCAGTCTCATCAAAAAGACGGTAGAGAAATCGGTAATAGAGGTTCGTTGATTCCGAGGAGGGGAGTGCCGTATCAAAGATGTCGCCTGAAACGAGGAGGAGTTCGACTTGGTGTTCTTGGATTCTTTCAAGAAGCCAATTCAGAAATTGTTCGTGTTCATCGGTGCGTTGACGTTCATGGAGCCGTTGACCGATATGCCAATCGGCAGTGTGTATAATTTTCATATAGGTTCGTCAGTCTCGCTAAGGTGTGTTGAAGGCATTCCTGTCAGTTTTTTGCAGGTATGCTTTCAAATGTTGATTGAGCGATTGCGAAATATCCGTTTATCACTCACGGGGTGGTTGTTAATTATGTTGTTCGCTATGTTTCACCTTCAATCAGCATTCTCTATATTTCCAGAGAAAACACCAGCAGATAGATACAGCGTGGCTAACATAGCCCCTGTCCCGGCGATACATCCAACAACACTGGCATCAGTTCTGTAGCGTTTCATGCCTTTCTGATATGCTTTGGTATAAGCGTCTATCCATTCGGGGGATTTCCCTAATAATCGGTCAGTTGGAGGCGGTGGCGAGTGGAGCCGCGCAACTGTTATAGGTGCAAGCGCAGAAACTCCGTATGTTAACAAGCAACAACTGGAATAAATCGTATCAATATAAATCGTATCAATCGTGTCCTCATATAAATCATCTAAATGGAGTTTCTCCATCACCCAGATACCCGATATAAGAACACAAGGTGAGGCGTTGCTGAGGACATAGGCTGTTGCAAACCACTGCCAGTTGAAGCCTTTAGCGTCGTTTTCACCAGCGATCCTTGCCGCTGTGATCTCTGGTGGCTCCGCCACAACTTCTGCTACGCTTGCATAGAGCACAGCTGGAACTACGCTTGCATAGAGTAAAATACAGATGGTTAATCCTGTAATTTTCCGCATAAGTATGACCCCTTCGCCGCTATCTGATGCCTATCAATCTGCCCCAACAATGCTAAAGTATAACATAAATCTGAAAACAGTGTCAAAGAAAAAATCAGCCTGACAGAATTAATTCGTTGCGAAAAAAGAAGGGGTGTGATAGACTAAAACATACTGATTTAGCGATTGCTGTCCTTGAAAAAATAAGGAGTTAGCCCTATGAGAGGTGATGGACGTACCTTAACTGCAGAACTTGAAGAGATGCAAGTCTATGGTGAAACGCGTGTCGGATGGGACGCGAACACACCGGTCAATGAAAC
The DNA here is from genome assembly GCA_025400075.2 of Phenganax stokvisi. Taxonomy (NCBI): domain Eukaryota; kingdom Metazoa; phylum Cnidaria; class Anthozoa; order Malacalcyonacea; family Clavulariidae; genus Phenganax; species Phenganax stokvisi. The sequence continues at coordinate 7,257 of JAODVQ020516889.1, forward strand.
CGTCGATGCGGATGGAAATCCGCCCCCCGGCAACAGAGGCTTTGGTGTGGCAGATCCAACCTCGCCGAAGCGTCGGGTCTACGATGACCCAGAAGTTGAAGCACTCCGCGAAAAGCTGCGTGAACAGAACGGTATCCGTGGACTCGAAATCTGCGATCCGCATGAAGTCGAGAGAGCCGCTCGGATCTTCCATCGAGATGGGTTCGTTGTCGTGCGCGACCTACTCACGCCGGAGCAACTCGCTCGCTGGAGAGACGGATGCGCTGACGCACTCCGCGACATTCTCTCCATACCGGGACCCGGGAACAGAAAATACGTAACCGAAACCGGACGGCTGCCGCACCGATATAGTTACGGTACCTCCTCCGCTTCCCGGCAGATGCTACACCACCCCGCTTGGGCAAGCATGATTGACTTGCCGACAACGACACCGATCGTCACGGAAATTTTCGGGTCTTCAGATTACCGCGTCTGGGGTTCAGGCGGCGATCTCTGTCTGCCCGGCGCGATTGAGTATCAACACTTACATGCCGATGGTAGAGATCCACAACACCTTTCCGAAGCACGTATCGCGCAAGCCGAACGACTCGGTGCTCAACTCCAGAGAGATGGCAACGGTAACCTCGATGTGCCCTCACAGAAACTGATTATGGAGATGACACCACCGACCGTCACCATCAACTTCGTCATGTGCGATTTGACTTGGGAAAACGGACCGATCCGTCAGATTCCGGGAACACATACCTTGCAACAGTATCCGCCGGGTCCGGCTGAAGAACCGGATTGGATGAAGCATTCGACGCTCGTGGGTGCGACTGCCGGTTCTGGTGTGTTCCGAGATAACCGGGCATGGCACGGCGCAACGCCGAATGTGTCAAAGGAAATTCGGGCACTGCCAAATGTTGAGTATGCGGCACCGTGGCGGACACAACACGGTTTCAGCAGGATTATGCCTCACGAAATCTGGGAGACTTTGACACCGTACGCTCAGAAATTGTGTGAATGGATCAAGGTGGAGCCGGGTGTCTGGCCAGCAGGCGCAGGCATTATGCACCCGCTCGCAAGCCAGCGCGAAGCCGCGAAGAAATCATAGAAGGAGATTACATATGTTAAACTGGGGCGTTATGGGAGCAGGCGGTATCGCCTACGTCTTCTGCAACGGTATGCGTTTCACTGACACAGGACAGATCCTCGCTGTCGCAAGTCGGACGCGGGAACGGAACGACAGACTCGCCAACGATTTTAGCATCCCTCGCCAATACGACGACTACGCAGACCTGTTGACAGATGACGATATCGATGCGATCTATATTGCGACAATCCACCCCTTACATGCGGAGTGGGCAGTCAAATGTGCCGAAGTAGGGAAACACCTACTGGTCGAAAAACCGATCAGTATGAACCACGCCGAAACTGAGGCGATGGTAAACGCTGCACAGGAAAACGATGTCTTCCTCATGGAAGCCTTTATGTACCGGTGCCACCCGCAAATCGCAAAAATGGTCGAACTGATACAAGAGGGTGTAATCGGTGATGTTCTGGCTATCCGTGCGACATTCGGCTACCGTTCAGGATTCAACCCGCAGAGCCGTATCTACAACCGTGAAATGGGCGGTGGTGGTATTCTTGATATCGGGTGTTATACCGCTTCAATGGCACGGAAAATCGCAGGTGCAGCGGCGAACGAACTGTTTCTGGATCCGGTCTCCGTCAAAGGGAACGGAAAAATCGGTCCGACAGGTGTAGATCACATCGCAGCGGCGACGCTAAAATTTGAGAACGACATTATTGCAGAGATCGTTTGTGCTGTGGAATGCACTTACGGCAGTAGCGTTATCATCTACGGCACGGACGGAACGCTAACGATTCCGAATCCCTGGTTACCATCATCGCCTTGCCGCGGTGCAAGAACGCCGTTGCCACCCGATACCGCTTTCCCCGCAACGCAGCTGATCGTTCAACCGTCCGGAAGCCGAGAAGCCACCCAAGTGACAGTCATGGCTGATAGAGACCTATTCACCTACGAAGCCGATACGGTTGCAGCGCATATCGCAGACCGGCAGGCACCGCCAATGTCTTGGGGGGACACACTCGGCAACATGCAGCTCCTTGATGCTTGGCGCGAAGAAGTAGGCGTTGTTTCGTAAACGTCAGTCGCTCTCATTCTGCATTAGGATATTTGACACTGGTCGAATTTCAGCGAAAAAACTTGTCTTAACTTTACGAAATTTTGGCACTAATTAACGTTGGCACTTCAGGTTTTGTTGATTGAAAGGCATATTTTATGAAGAAATTACATAGGCATGTGATTGAAGGCATGTGATTGAAACTTCCGTGCGAAAGGAGAAAGTCATGAACGAGATTACAATCGCTCAAGAAAACGCTCGCGAGGCAATAGACCTATTCAAAGAGGCTGTATTAGCAATAGTTAGACATGAGACGGAAACAGGCTCTGGTGTCAGTCGAGCAGGTATTAGAAATTGGCTTGAAATTGGAAAAGAGAATTATCCTACTCCTGAAGACATACAATGGGACATGGGGCAAGTTGTTTTTACTATACTTCAGTTACTTCGAGAGGATGACCTCGTAGAAAGAAGTCCGTTGGATAATAAGAAGTGGGTTCTATCAAAGAAAGGTAAGGCAGATTCAAACCTATATTAACTCTCATACAATCCTTGATAAACTTGGTAAACATATCCATTTCCCAATAGTTATGCTTGTAATCCAAGTTGCCACTTTGTAGCATAGGCTGTTAGCCTGTGTCTCTTCGTGCCGAAAACGGTAAGAAACACGCCAAGTTTTTCGCAAAAATGGCAGTTTTTCACTGAAAACGGTATTCGTGCGTCTAAAATCACATAAGTAGCAAGTTAGGTTATATTACAAAAAGTCGGAAAAGGACGAGGAACCCGTTACATACTGGTTGATGATTTCTAATCAATTTGGTTTGATGATTATAGTATAAACCCAGAATATATCAACGTTTAGCGATATTGATGATTGAGTTGACGATTAAAAGATTTTCAAACATTGAAGTTCCCTTGACTTAAAATCGCGTTTGCAGTAGAATAGGATCATCAAATTTAACATTCGGAGATAAACTTAATGCCAACACTCGAAAATACGCAAGATATTTTTTCGCGTTTACAAAAATTTCAGGGCATTGAATCCCTTAAACAACTTTTCTGGGTAGAACTCAACTACAACCGCGACAACACGCCTATTAACAATCTCCCCGAAAGCACTGCTAACCTCATTGCTGAGACACCGCTTGTCCTTGCCACCGGTGGAAAAGACGGCGATTTTCATATCATCTACGTCCAACTCAAAACAGAAAAACTCCGAAGAACCGATGAACGCCAAATCATAACACATCTCCAAACTCGGTACCCTGATGCCCTCTACGTTTTCAGTGATTTTGCCCAAGAGCGATGGCATTTTATCAACGTTAAACTTGCACGAGAGAAACAGGAAAAAACTGAGCAAGAACGCGAAAAACCTTTAAAACAACGGAACCTCTTTAGGCGGATTACCGTCGCTCCTGGCGAGAAACTCCGCACAGCTGCCGAACGTATTGCGATGTTGGACCTTGAAAAAGTGGATGAACGAGATACGCTTTGGGATAGCCGTGAGTACCTTACTTCATTAGAAATCAGAAATAGACATGAAGAGGCTTTCAACGTTGAAGCGGTTACAGAGGCATTCTTTGAGGACTACAAGCGCGTTTTCAGAGCACTCCAAGATGAACTTGAAGCACAAACAGACAATCCGAAATGGGCACACGATTACGCCCAACAATTCCTCAGCCGATGCCTTTTCCTCTATTTCATCCAACGCAAACAGTGGCTCGGGAACGATACAGAATTCCTCCGCACCTTTTGGGAAACATACCAAAACGAATCTCAAAACGAGGATACCTTTGTAGAAAAATGGTTAAATGTCCTCTTTTTTGAGGCATTTAATAATAGACCTTGCGGTGGCTATCGCTATCTTCCAACCAAGATGCGGGAAGCCCTGCAACTCGCTCCATATCTCAACGGCGGCTTGTTTCGCAAAAACGATCTCGACACAGATTATATTGTTAACGTCTCGGATGACTTGTGGAAAAATATCTTCAAGTTCCTTGAAGGATACAACTTTACGATTGCTGAGGATACACCGCTTGATCAAGAAGTAGCAGTCGATCCAGAAATGATTGGTAAAGTCTACGAGAGTCTCGTCTCTGTAGAGGACGAAGAGAGAGGTGATGCCGGAATTTTCTATACCCCGCGCGTCGAAATCGACCTGATGTGTAGGTTGGCACTCGTTGATAACCTCGCAAATCACATCGGTACTGAAGACGATAAATACCTTTTCTATGAGGTGCTCTTCGCCTTTGAACCGGATGAAAAGATAGAAGCAGATGCTAAACTTGCAGATCTGTGGGAGGCAATTTATCAGCACCTCACAGAAATCACTGTGCTTGATCCTGCGTGCGGCAGCGGATCCTTCCTTGTCGGTATGCTCCAGGTCCTTGATGATCTGCGGGAACGCGCTGAAAAGCACCTCGGCATTGATGTCCAATCAAGTTTTGAACGTAGAAAAGAGATCATCGGAAAAAATCTATACGGCGTTGATGTGAAACGATGGGCATGCAAAGTTGCCGAGCTCCGGCTCTGGTTGGCACTGATTATTGATGCGGATATTCCAATAGAAGAATTGCACGTGCGGGATGAGCCGCTGCTTCCCCATTTCTCTTTCAATATCCGTCACGGTGATAGTATTGTCCAAGATGTCGGTGGGATGAACCTTGCCCAAATCCGAGAGCTCGGCAGCGGCGTGTCGCAAAGTTCCAAACGAAAGATCACCACGCACCAAAAGGAGAAACTCAAGTTTTATAACGGCGACGAAGACAGGAAATATGCGGAAGAAAAAGATGTCGAAAACGCTGAACACGGACTCTTCCGAGAACTCCTCCAGAACCGCGAAACGCAGCTTTCCGAGAATATTTGGAGTGTAGAGGTATGGCTTGAAGACCCTGCTGAACAACTCACACTTGATGGAATCGCACGCCCGGAGCCGCGGCAGTTAAGCATTGAGACGCAACAAAAACAGCAGGAACTCAAGCGTCATAAAGAAGATCGCGAACAGGTCCGCCGGACCCTGACCGCACTTTCGTCCCAAACAACACAACCTTTTGTGTGGGACATCGCTTTCGTTGAAATTTTCAGCCAACGCGAGGGATTTGATATTGTGATTGAAAATCCGCCGTACATTCGTCAAGAACGGATTGCCGATCCAACATTACCCCGTGAAGAAGTGACAACCACCAATAAGAAGGAATACAAAGCGAAATTGGCAAGAACTGTGTATGAAGCCTATCCAGATTATTTTGGGTATAATGAAAATCGAAACACAGTGCAACACAAAATAGATGCAAAAAGCGACCTCTATGTCTATTTCTACTTTCACGGGCTCTCCTTGCTTAATACAAAGGGCACTTTCTGTACTATTACGTCTAACTCGTGGTTAGATGTCGGTTACGGCAAAAATCTACAGCAATTTCTGCTGCAACAATGTCATCTCAAAATGGTTTTAGACAATTCTGCGAAACGTTCCTTTGCGACTGCAGATGTTAACACCGTTATTTGTCTTATTTCTGCTCCGAATAGAGATCAAGCGTCTTGCTTGCAACATACCGCGTGCTTTGTTAATTTCACAGTCCCATTTGAAGCGATTCTGGATGCTATCATTTTCTATGAAATAGAGACAGCTGAAGGGCGCGTCCGAACACTGGAACACCGAATTCATCAACTGTCACAAGAAACCCTTTTGGAAAATGGAAGGGTCGAAAGCAAATACATCGGCGATAAATGGGGAGGAAAATATCTTCGCGCTCCTGATATTTACTGGCACCTTTTAGAAACAGGAAGGGATGAACTTGTCCGCATCAGCAGTGTGGCAGAAGTTCGTAGAGGGTTCACAACTGGTGCCAATGCATTTTTCATTCTCGATCAGCGGATGGTTTCAGATTGGCAGATTGAAGATGAGTTTTTACGTCCTATTATTAATAGCCCACGGGATGTTAAAAACCTTAAAGTCAGTCCAGAACAGTTTCCATACCAGCTATTTATGTGTGGAGAAGAAAAAAATGTTCTGAGGGGAACAAGTGCTTTAGCTTACATTAAATGGGGAGAAAAAGAAAACTTCCATAGGCGACCAACTTGTCGTAGTAGGCGAAGGTGGTACGATGTTGGAACACGTCCGCTTCCATACCTGAATTTTCCGCGCGTGATTGGTTCAACTGTAAGAACGATATATGCTCCTGATGGGTGCTATGCCATGGATAATTTTGCTGAGATTCATCTGCCTAGCAATTTGAGATCGTCTCTATGTGTATCTCTCAATTCAACACTTTTTCAATTGATGGTGAATGTAAGCGGACGCTCCAATCTAGGCGGTGGAGCGTTAGCAGTCCAAATTTATGAATTGGAAAATTTGCTATGCGTCAACCCAAGTTTACTTAACACAAGTGGGGGGGGGGTGCGATTAGCCTTGATGAAACTATTCTTGAATCAGAAGATTGGGATGTCTTGGAACCTTCACCGGCGCGGCGATATGTTGACGACATCATCTTTGATATCTTAGAACTAACACAAGGTGAACGCGACGGAGTCTACGAAGCTGTTATACAACTCGTAACAAACCGCCTACAGAAGGCAAAAAGTGTTTAGCGATAAAAAGAGATTAAATATTGGTATATTTGCCCACGACTGTGGTATACTATTGATTGAAGATAGGAATCACCGGATATGCAAATAGAACATTTCCCCGATCGGAGTCTCAGACGCCTGCTTCAGGACAGGGAATACGTGCGAGGGTTAGTCCAACTCGTCGCTCCAGAGATTGAAGCGTTTCTCAACTTTGACAAGATCACATACCACAAAAGAAGTTTTATCTCTGAATCACTGCAAGAGCGGGAGTCAGATGTCCTACTCAGTGTCTCGTTTCAAGACGACACGGATGAATTGTTCATCTATATTCTCATTGAACATCAGTCTACAGTGGACAAGACGATGGGAATGCGCTTATTGTCTTACATGGTGCAAATCTGGGAGTCACAACGGCGGGAATGGGAAACGGAGAAGGTACCGGAGAATGAAAGGCGTTTACAACCGATCCTGCCGATCCTGTTTTATACGGGTGAGCGTCCCTGGCGGGTGCCGGTATCTGTAAAGACGCTTATGGATGTGCCTGAAATCTTAGAGCGTTTCGTTCCGAGTTTCGACACGCTGTTTTTAGGTGTCAAGGAGGCGGAAGCAGAGGTGTTGACGCGTTTCGGACATCCTTTGGGTTGGTTGCTTCGTGTGCTTCAAAAGGAACATGCAGACGAGACAGAAATAAGCGAAGCATTAGCAGCTGCTATGTCGCATTTAGCATCAGTAGATGAAGACTTTGCACCGCAGGTTACGGAGGCTCTCCGGTATTTTTTGCAGCTGATATACCACCGGCGTTCTGTTGAGGAGCGCGATCCATTAGTAGGTATCATCAAAAAACAACGCATTAGAAACCCTAAGGAGTTAGACACGATGGCACAGACAACAGCCGAATTTCTCAGAGAACAAGGCAAAGCAGAAGGTAAAGCAGAAGGTAAAGCAGAAGGACAACAAGACGCAGTTCTCAAACTTCTGCAGCTCCGATTTCAGAACGTGCCTGAAGTGCTTTCGCGTGACATCCGAAATATCCACAATCTATTGACCCTTGACACGCTATTGGAGCAAGCGATGACCGCGCAAAGTTTAGAGGAAATAGGAACCTATATCTCCCTGAAATTGACATAAAACAGATCAATCGTATATATGACACACGATATCATTGACAACCGAAACGAAAAACTTGTTGAACATATCAACCTGATTTTAGATTCAACAGATAGCGCACGTTTTGCAGTAGGTTACTTTTTCCTCACCGGTTTCACAAGTATCGCAAAAGAGCTGCAAAACTTGACAGAACTCCGCCTTCTCATCGGTAACACCAGCACGCGCGAAACGATTGAACAACTCGCTGAAGGATATAGAGATCTCTCCGCCATCGAAAATGCTACCGAAGATCTCGCCTACTCAAGTCGCGTGAAGCGGCGGACACGGGCAAATGAAACTGTTAAAAACCTCCGTGGATGCATCGACATAATGCCGCAGACCGATGAATCCGAACAACTCATCAGAATCTTAGTAGACATGATTACCCATAAGAAACTGAAAGTTCGGGTGTATACCAAGGGCAGACTCCACGCCAAAGCTTACATCTTTAACTACAAGGAAGGCTATGAAACCGGCATTTCTATCGTCGGTTCATCTAACCTCACCTTAGCAGGCTTAACCAGTAATACGGAATTGAACGTTGTTGTCCCCGGGAACGCCAATCAAGAGCAACTCCAAAATTGGTTTGATGAATTATGGGAAGAATCCGAGGACTTTAACGAGGCACTAATGGCGGAGATGCAAACCTCTTGGGCACTTGCACCCATCCGTCCCTATGACATCTATATGAAAACGCTCTATGAACTGGTCAAGGAGCGACTTGAAAGGGATGAGGATAGACTTTCTCCTACTGCTGATCTGATGGAGCAATTGGCAGATTTTCAACAGATCGCTGTGTGGCAAGCGATCAAGATCATTAACAAATACGGTGGTGCCTTCGTCTCGGATGTCGTCGGGTTGGGAAAAAGTTACATCGGCTCTGCTATCGTAAAGTACTTTGAACAGGTCGAAAATGCGCGTCCATTAATCTTCTGTCCGCCCGCGCTCATTCCGATGTGGGAAGGCTACAACGAGGCACATCACCTTAATGCACAAGTAGAATCCAGTGGGATTCTTAGTGGAGACCAAGAGAACGCTCGAAAACGACTTTTTGAGCATTACGAAAGCAGAGATTTTATCCTCGTTGACGAAAGCCATAACTTCCGAAATCCGGGAACACAACGCTATCGAATCCTGCAAGAGTTCTTAACATCAGGTAACAAAAAGAGCTGCTTTCTCACTGCAACGCCTCGCAACAAAAGTGCTTGGGATATCTACCATCAATTCAAGTTATTCCATCCAGATGACAACACGAACCTTCCACTTGAACCTGCACATCTGCGAGAGTATTTCCGTTATATCGAAAAAGGCGAGCGCGACCTCCGCGTCCTCCTACAGCACATTCTTATCCGACGCACTCGGAATCATATTTTACGATGGTACGGATACGACGCAGAGACATACAAACCTGTTAATCCTGCCGAATTTGACGATTATCTCAGCCAAGAACGACGTGCTTATGTCCAAATCGGTGATACACATCAATTTTTCCCGCAACGTAAACTCACGACAGTCCAATATAGTATTGAAGAGACCTACCAAGGGCTTTATCAAGAAATTCGAGAGCGCCTCGGTACAGCAAAAACCACTACTGCCCAATTGACTTATGCTCGGTATGGACTTTGGCATTACGTTAAAAAGGGGAAACAAGAAGTTGATCCTTATCGAGATTTACAGAGTGCAGGCAGAAATCTGCGCGGTTTAATCCGTGTCCTCCTATTCAAACGTTTTGAATCCAGTGTTTACGCTTTTAAACAGACCATTTCTCGGCTCCTAAACGTCCACAAAATTTTTCTCAACGCACTCGATAACGGCATTGTGGCCGCTGGCGAAAAAGCACAACAGATTCTCTACGATGCAAGTAGCGTTGACGAAGCCGATATTGATGCTGATGAACGCGACATTTCTGACGAACTGCGGAAACTTTCAGAGTCCTATGACAGCAAAGATTTCGATGTCAAAGCACTGCGCGAAGATATTCAACACGATATCGAAGTCCTCACACAGATTTTAGAGCCGGTGAAACAGATTACAACAACTGAAGATGCCAAACTTCAAAGGCTTAAAAAGCTGCTTGATACGAAACCGCTGTGCGACGGAAAACGCCTTATTTTTACGCGCTATATAGATACTGCCGAATACCTCTACCAGAATTTGGAGTCTGAAGATACTGATGTTATTTACAGCAGCAACAAGGATAAACAGAAAATGGTTGCCCGATTTGCACCCAAGGCGAACCCTGAACACAGACAAAGCACCGATGAAAATGAAATCAACACACTCATCGCCACAGATGTCCTTGCGGAAGGATTGAACCTACAAGATTGCGGGATGTTGATTAACTACGATCTCCATTGGAATCCCGTCCGCTTAATTCAACGCTTTGGACGTATTGATCGGATAGGCAGTGCGTTTGAAGAGATTCACGGCTTTAATTTTCTACCTGAACTCGGTATTGAAAGCAACCTCGGCTTGCAAGAAAAACTCCGAAACCGAATTCAGGAAATCCATGATACCATTGGAGAAGATGCAGCAATCCTTGACAATACCGAACAAATCAACGAAGAGGCGATGTATGCTATCTATGAGCAGGACGACGCACAACTCAACCTCTTTGAAGATAGCCAAGAAACAGGTATGAGTTTTATCGAAGCAGAAGAGAGATTACGCCAAATCAAACGGCAGGATCCAGAGGAATATGAACGCATTGAAAACCTGAGAGACGGTATCCGCACCGGTATTCCCGCTGATACAAAAGGCACCTATATCCTCTGTCGTTTGGGGTCATATCAACACCCTTGTCTGTTTGATGAAGACGGGCAGTTGCTTACGGCAGATCCTGCGGAAATCCTAAAAAAACTTGCGTGCGATTCTGAATTGGAAGGGAAACCGCTCCCGCCCGAACATAATTCCCGGATTGCGAAATATCAAAAGGATTTTACCGCACAAAACAAAAACCGTACCATCTTTTCGGTCCGACAGTTGACACGAGCGCAAAGATATGTTTTGAAAGAGTTGAGAATCATTAGCAGTGCATCAAAAGACACAGAAGCGATCAGTAGACTGGATCAAGCTTTTCGGCTGCCCCTCACCGAAGTCATCAAGCGAGACATTAATCGGCTACAGCGTCAAAAAATCACGGGTGAGGACTTGCTAACTGAACTCACAATCCTTTATCACCGTCACAACATGGCAGATTTGGAAAAACACCAACGCCAATCCGATGAACAATCCGAATCGTCCACACGGGTAATTTGCAGCGCTGCACTCGTTTAACTTTCACTTATCCTCTCCGAAACTTCCTAAAAAAACACAAAATATATTGCAAATTTTTACGGTTGATTGTATACTGCTTATGGCAGAAGCAATATTTCAGGAAAAAAGGAACATTTGCATGAACATCCTCGTCCTACACGGACCGAATTTACATCTCTTGGGGAAACGTCAACCGGAGATCTATGGACACGAAACCTTAGTGGACATCAACACAATGCTTGATCAGCACGCCGCAGCGTCGCCGCACCCTGTCGTCCTCAAAATCCTTCAATCGAATCATGAAGGCGAACTTGTCTCTATCATTGGGGACCATATCGACTGGGCGGACGGTATCCTGATTAATCCCGCAGCTTATACACATACGAGCGTCGCCATTCGAGACGCACTCGCTACAGTTGCAGTGCCTGTCATTGAGATTCATCTCTCTAACATCTATGCCCGTGAAGAATTTCGGCATCATTCGTATATATCGGCGATCGCAGTCGGTGTCATCGGCGGTTTCGGGTCCCATAGTTATAAACTTGCTCTTGAGGCAATGATCCATACCCTTCAGCTAAAAATGGAGCCGTCAGTCTAAACACCAAGTCTATGAGGAAAATTAAAAATATGGAAAAGAACCCGTTTATACCGTTTAGTCGTCCATGGATTGATGATACTGAAATCGAGGCAGTTAGCCAAGTGCTTGCGTCGAAATGGATCAGCACGGGAAACAGAGTCCGTGAGTTTGAACGCGCCTTCGCTGAGTATCTCGGTGTCAAACACGCCATCGCTGTCAGCTCCTGTACCGCTGCGCTGCATCTGAGTCTCGTTGTCGCCGGTGTCGGGAATGACGACGAAGTCATTACAACGCCTTATACCTTCACCGCGACAGCCGAAGCGATCCGATACGTCGGTGCCAAACCTGTGTTCGTGGACATCCAGCCCGATACACTCAACATCGACACCGACAAGATTGCAGCGGCGATAACCGAGCGGACGAAGGCGATACTCCCTGTTCACATCGCTGGTATCCCCTGTGATATGGATGCGCTGCAGGATATAAGTCGCACCCACAACCTTACGCTCATTGACGACGCTGCGCACGCCATCCCAACGGAATATAAAGGACAATACATCGGGAATCTCGGCGACCTGTCCGCTTTTAGTTTCTACGCAAACAAGAACCTCACGACAGGCGAAGGCGGTATGATTACCACGAACAATGATGCATTCGCTGAACCGCTCCGTACGATGCGACTTCACGGGATTGACAAAGATGCTTGGTCCCGTCAATCGCAACGCAATATCTGGCACTACGACATCGCGACCGAAGGCTATAAGTACAATATGACCGATATCCAAGCGGCGATGGGGGTGTGTCAACTTATGAAGCTCAACAAACAGCACGAACGCCGTCGAAATTTTGCACATATCTATCAGACGGAACTGGCGAAATTTCCACAGATTAACACGCCTGTAGCACCGGATAACCCGCGCGAACACGCATGGCATCTCTACATTATCCAACTCAACACCGGCAACCGAGACGCATTCGTGGAAGCCTTACGTGAGGCGAACATCGAATGCAGTGTGCACTACATTCCGTTACATCTCTTAGATTTCTATCAAGAGCGTTACGGTTACCGTGTCGGCGATTTCCCGTGTGCTGAGGCGGCGTTTGAACGCGTTGTGAGTCTCCCGCTCCATCCCGGATTAACCGAAGAGGAGATTCACATTGTGATTGATACCATCGGTAAAATTTTAGCGTCATAATTGGCAGCAAAACCCATTGCAGTCCTAAGATTCAACAGGCTTATTGGATGAACGATGGAGACACGGACACCCCCGACCCCCAAACTCTACCAAATCATCCCCTCCGAAGTCTGTTTCTCGTGTGATGTCTGTTGCCGATTTTTAGCGGTAGACAGTCCGCTTGCCCCTATTTTTACCGAAACAGAAAAAGCGCGAGTCGTAGCAGAAGGTGCAGATCCAGCACTGTTCCGTCCGCAGGTAGATGGAAAAAGCGCGCAGATCCACCTAAAACCGCACGATGACTTCTACATCTGTCCCTTCTTTGAACCGGAGACGAGCCGTTGTACCATCTATCCGATCCGTCCGCTTGACTGCCAACTCTATCCCTTCGCGATGATGTTCAGCGAAGACGGTAACGCGGTCGTGCTCGGGATGGACACGCTCTGTCCATTCGGTGAAGAACACCTCGAAACGGAAACGTTTCAACAGCATATTCGAGAGGTCATTGCTTACGTTGAATCGGAAGCGGTCACCGAACAGATCGTCACAAACTGGAGCCTCATCGGTAACTACCAAGATACCGTGATAATTGTTCACACACTCGGTAGGAGCGATCTCCTGGTCGCGATGTTTGAGAAAAACTAAAAAATGCGACTTCAGCCACTCACGCTTAACGACAAACCGATTTTTGAAGCATACACGCATCGGACACGCACGCGCCTGTCTCATTACGCTTTCGCGCCGATCTACGTCTGGCAGGAACACTTCCAGTTTTATTGGACACTGTTTTCGGACTATCTATGCCTTTTCGCAAAGCAGGCGGACGACTATTTCATGCCGATCCTGCCGATACCGATAGAGATGGAAGATCCCAGGTATCTGGAAGTCGTTAACGAGGCACATCAATTCATGTTGGATGCCAGTCGAAATCCACACATCGTCAGGATTGAGAATGTGCCACAAGAGATGACGGCTCTCTTTCAAAAGAACGGGTTTTGTGTAAGTCTGAAGGAGACGGAGTACCTTTACGAAACGGCAGCACTTGCAGAACTGCAAGGCGACCGCTATAAACAACAACGGCATGCCCATAACGTTTACGTCGCTCAGTATCCGTCAACGAAATTGCGTCCGTATTGCCGCAACGACCAGGATGAATGTCTCGCACTTTACGACAGATGGCGTGAGGGGCGATCGCGGAAATATGACGATCCCCTCTACAACGCAATGCTCGACGATTCACAGTCGGCCCACCGAATCGGGGTTTCGGACGCGGAGGCACTCGGTCTCGTCGGTAGGGTTGTCCGTATCAACGGGGAAATCAAGGGGTACACCTTCGGCTATCCGCTGAAGGTTTCCGATACTTTCTGTATCTTGTTCGAGATTACGGACCTCAGTATAACCGGATTGGCGCAGTTCATCTACCGCGAATTCTGCAAGGAATTGAGGGATACCTATAAATGGGTCAACGCTATGGACGATTCCGGATTAGAGAACCTAAAACGCGTCAAACGCTCCTATCACCCTTGCCAATTGCTCTCGTCTTATAATCTCTTATAGTAGATCCGGTAATTACTTATACACTTAGTATCGGTTCGGTTAGGAGGGAAACGCCCAAGCAAAAACACCGAACCTACCGGGGGGTGAAAGTGTGTATTTATTTTTAGAATTTACTATAATAGAAGAACGCAGCCCAAGCATCGCTCCGGGCGATCCAAGAACAGGAACATCAAGCCCTTAATTCGCATCAACAAACCGCAAGGAAAGTTTAAAACATGGAAGCGGCACTTATTTTCCTCAACGGCTATTATGATACACGGCATCTCGGTTTCTACCGTCAAGAGATCGAAAACGCAGGGGCGAACCGTTTCCCAACTATCTGTGCGGACGGCGGGATTCGGATATTCGATATATTAAATCGGTGTGGAGCGGCACCGCTTATCCCTGATGTTCTCATTGGTGATATGGATTCGGGTGTCCAAGGAAAGACGCAGGCAAAACAGACGGTTCAGGAATGGATTGGACAAACAGACAAAGACTATACCGACGGGCAACTCGCTGTCGATTACGCACGCCGAGAATACGGATGCCAGCATATTGTCATCTACGGCGGTTTACCACGTCCTGAGGCGTACCAGACAGACCACTTCCTCGGCAACTTAAAACTGATGCGTTTCGGACATCACCGAGTATCTGCGGATGAACGCTATCGTGCTGAAATGCGGGACCCGAAGCAGACAATCCACTACGTCTTATCAAACGTTCGGTTAACCCGAAAGAGCGACCGGTTGCAACGCGTCTCGCTCATCGCGGACACCGAGAACGTCGTCGTCGAAAAAAGCGAAAACCTGCGATGGGATTTGGCATCACTACAGATCCATCCTGACCTAACAAACGCGCTCCGCAACGAGTTCATAGAGGGGGCAGAATGGGCAACCGTCCGATTGGTTGATGGATCGTCCCCTGTCTACGTGATTCACAACTGGTAGGCGAGTGTCGCTTTGAGTGTCTCCGTGTCCAGATTCGCGCCGGTCATCACCATCACCACGTTTTTCCCTGCCAATGTATCTGGGAGTTTATGTGCAGCCGCGATCGGTGCTGCGCCTGCGCCTTCCGCCAAGTTGTGTGTCCAGCGCAACGCCAGACGGATACCCTCTACGAGTTCAGCTTCGCTCAACAGCACAATGTCGTGAATACCGTCTTTGATAATAGAGAGCGGTAGTGGGAACGGTACACGCGTCGCAAGGCCATCAGCGACGGTATCACAAGAATCGGTCTCTACGTGCTTCCCTTCTTTCCATGAGCGATAGATAGCGGGTGCATTCTCCGCCTGCACACCGATGATCTTCACATTCGGGTTGATCGCCTTTGCGACGGTAATCGCGCCGCAGCAACCGCTTCCGCCACCGATAGGCACAATAATCGCGTCTACATTCGGAAGACTTTCAAAAATCTCAAGTGAATAGGTGCCGACACCGTGAAAGAGTGCCGCTTCCATACAGGGATGGACGTAGTAAAGCCCGCGTTCGGCTTCGAGTGTTTCACACAAGGCGCGTGCCTCATCAAAATCGGTGCCGTGTTCGATCAGTTCTGCACCGAACGCTTGCATCGCGCTGTTCTTTTCTGGGTTATTGCCGTGCGGTACAACGACGGTCGCCTTAACACCGAACTGTGCTGCAGCGTAGGCGATAGATTGTCCGTGATTTCCACGTGTCGCTGTGATGACTCCTTTTTCACGTTGTGCTTGCGGCAGATGATGCATGAAATTCAGACCGCCCCGCACCTTGAAACTACCCGTTGGGTTGTGGTTTTCGTGTTTGATGTACGCTTGGAATCCGAGTCGTTCGGACAATTCTGGGTAATGGATGAGCGGTGTAGATTTTAAAAACCGCGTCACGACCTGTCTCGCAGCAATAATGTCTTGAAATTTTATAGATACCATTTTGTCCTTCATTTATCGGTATAAAGGGAAATCTGTCAAAGGCTCCGCGACGCCTGATGAAATATGGAATGTGTCCTCCAATCGCACGCCGCCTGTTCCCGGCACAGAAAGGACAGGATGTCCGACTGTCACCGTCATCCCGTCACGAATTTGAATGCCTGAATCGCCGGGGTGGATCGTTGGTGCGGGGGTCTCCTCAAAACTGAGTCCGATGCTGTGACTGATACCCGCAACGTAGAATTCGCCGTAACCTTTCTCCGTGAAAACAGCCTTCGCTGCCGCATCTATGTCTCGCATCTTCGCCCCCGGTTTTAACGCTGCGATCCCTGCAGCTTGGGCGTTTATGTAAGTTGCAAACATATCCGCCTGCTTCGCGGACGGTTCACCGATAACAAAAGTCCGACAGAGATTCGCACAATACCCCTTATACCGAGGCACTAAGTCAAGCACGACGAGGTCCCCCTCTTCGATTACCTTGTCGGAGGCGGTCCCGTGAAGCCAACCGGATCGGATACCGGAATTCACGAAGACAGGTGTAGCGACACCATGTCCTCCCGATTTTCGCATGGCGTACTCGACTTCCGCTGCGACCTCGTTTTCTGTAATACCGGCTCGAAGCGTTTTGGCTGCCGTTTCCATGCCGATACCAGCAATTTCCGCAGCACGCTGCATGAGTGCTATCTCAGAAGCATCCTTCACCATACGCAGTTCATCCATCACAGGGGCTATGTCTACGACTTCAACAATAGGGTTGGCTCGTTGGAACATGTTTAGCAGGAACGCAGGTGTTCCGAACCACATCTGCACGCCGACCTTGAGTTTCTCTTTATCACCGACCATCCCACGCATCACCTGAACGACATCTTTGATCTGTTGACCGACCGATGCGAAAATACGGACATCTTCCACACCCAGCGATTCTCTGACCTCTTCCTCTTCACCTGCAAAGGTAACGATAAGCGGCGCACCTTGTGCCGGAATAATCGCTCGCGGTTGATACCGATCCTCCCCGAAGAAGTAGATATAATCATCATGCGTCAGAATGAGATAGGCATCAATACCTTGCTGTTTCATTCTGTCTTGTGCTTTTTGGATTCTTTGTCTATTTAGCATCGGAATATCCTTTTATTTACTGTTTAATTTTGCTGGGGTTTCTCAGAGATGTGCTTTATTTTAAATAGGACTTACGCATGCTGCTCTTTTGTAGCATAAACTTCCAGTTTGTGCCACCA
>JAODVQ020516990.1:0-19358 GCA_025400075.2 Phenganax stokvisi
AGCGTCCTCGCTACGCTCGGAACGCTACAGCCCAGGTTCCGCGGCATTCTAAATAGCGTAGATTTCACGGACTCGCTGTCTAACTATTATATAGTGTTCAAAGGTTCCACTGTACAATGCTCTATTGAAGCAGTTTAATACTACATACAATTATGTACTATGTCTTGCATAATAATGCACTATAGTAAAACAATGGCAAAGGAAAGGTGACCTAATACTACATATAAACAATAATATAATAATATACCAGGATGCCTTCTACAGGGCTCCTGGGCTATAAAAACAATTGGCTTTATAAGGTTATTTTGTACAAAATAAAACCTGTCATCTAGTGGAAAGTGAAAATGATAACTCACAGTTGCAATGTCGTGTAACCATTTGGAAAGGTGAGCAAAGCTTTCTGGATTAGTAATATCATATACAATCACCACTCCCTGGAATAAAGTATGTAGTAACGTCATGATCAACCCAATTATAATTTATTATACAGCAGAACCTATCTATCTGTTTGTTTATTAGGCTGGATTGAATAGTGAGGTGGCTGGATTAGAGAGGCTTGGAATAGTGATGTGGCTGGATTAGAGAGGCTCGGAATAGTGAGGTGGCTGGATTAGAGAGGCTTGGAATAGTGAGGTGGCTGGATTAGAGAGGCTTGAAACAGTGAGGTGGCTGGATTAGAGAGGCTAGGAATGGTGAAGTGGCTTGCTAGATTAAAGAGGCTTGGAAGAGTGAAGAATAGGGAGGCTTGGACTAGCTGTAGACCTTACTTTGGCTCCTCTATAGAAGCCCTTTCTGATAGTATTATATCTCTCTTGTCCTGCCGTGTCCCACACTTGCAGCTTGTATTTCTTTTCATTCACTTCCACCGTTTTGGTCTTGAAATCCACTCCTTTTGGTATATAGCAAAACAAGAGAGCATGATCATACTATTATTGCTGTAGTAAGATACAGTGGAACCTTTTGAACAATGGACACTTTAGACCAAGTATAGGTGGTTTTGCACTCTGTAGATTTCTGAAATAATATACTACCCATTAGAATTGTGCAGAAGTATATAGTATAGTTGTATAATATAATAGCTCAATATTGGAGGCTCCAGCTATATTATATATACTGGTGCAGAAGTACTGTTTTAAAGGCTCTATATATATTGGAGGCACCCCAGCTATATTACACTGGTTGTTTTAAATGGCTCTATATATATAGGAAGCACCAGCTATTTTATACTGGTGCAGAAGTACTATTTTAATGGCTCTATATTGGAGGCTTCAGACTTTGACTGTTGATATGAAAAACACTCATGACCAACTGAACAATTTAAATCGTGTACTTAGGCCACTAAGTATACTTTACTATTACGTATATATACTGTCAATAGAGTGCTTATAACTAGCTGTTGGACGCTACCTGAAATAGTGGGTGTTTGGGAGGAGCGGAGGTTTTTGCAATACTTGCGTTTGTTTATGGATATCTTATCTGAATCGCTACTTTAGCGCGTATCATTATAGTAACTAACTTCTCTTTATGGTAAACGCATGATTTGCTGCATGAGAAAGGCTTATTTACTCAGGCGTAAGCTTTCTGAAGCCACGCATGCAGCGAAACCGCAACACCACAGCAACTACCAGCCCCTCCCCGTTATGGTACGGTAACTACCTAAGCCTAAATCTGTTCCGTCTACTCACCGATTGTACTGAGAAAGTTCTCTCTGAACAAATCCTGAGTGTAGCGGAGAATGAGACAGGTCTTCCCCACCGCCGTGTCCCCGATTACCACCACTTTCAACAGCGCCTCAAACGTCTCGGCCATCGGAACCACCCGGAGAAAAACAAGCTAATCTGTGATGGGGGCGTTATTTAGAACTCGCCCCGCAGAACGGTTACGTCCGGTTGCGTGACGCAAGTTCCGCAAAAACGTGCAGCCACTTCCGCTCTCCGTCTCGTCCTTTTTTCTCTTCCTCTCCTCCTCTCGAGGTTCCGTTGTGTTCTCGGTCTTGCCAGGCTGTTCTAGCTAACCCAGTGGACATGCTACGGTCGTTCGCAGGAATCGTGAGAGCGACTTGGCCAGGGATTTCTGGAAGAACCTATGCATCAGCTTCCTCTAGGTATGCACTTAGCCTTTTCATAGATGACGTTTAGTGTCGTAATGTTTTTATATTCCATCTAGTTTTTAGCCTATCAGCCTTTTGTTCTAGATAGTTATTTTTGCATCTCTGTATATAGAACGTCAATGTTTCATTCATCCATGTTTCTATGTTTCATGATTTAGTCCCAAGACTGGGATTCTGATGCTCAACATGGGAGGACCCCAATCACTGGACGAGGTATACGACTATCTTCTGAGGATATTCAGCGACAGAGATATCATGCAGCTACCAGCTCAAAAGTAAGTACTTATTCAGAAGTCAAACCTCTCTTACAAATATATACTTTTCCCTATATCAATTTAAAATAGTAAAATAATATACCAATCTATTAGTAAAATGGTCTCCTTTGTAAAGAGGTAATATAATCTCAGAGGGTCCCTTATATATCGGAGATTCTACTGTATATATTGCAGTACATTGGGACCGCTCATTGCAAAGAGAAGAACACCGGTTGTAAAGAAACACTATGAGGAGATCGGAGGCGGGTCACCCATCAAGAAATGGACAGACCTACAGGGCCAGGGTATGGTAGAGATTTTGGATCGCATAAGTCCCGAAACTGCACCACACAAGTACTACGTCGGGTTTAGATATGCTCATCCTCTGACTGAAGATGCACTGGACCAAATGGCTAGGTTTGTTTGAATTTGAATTGTGAATTCTTAATTTTAAAATTTTTTAAATAATCAGCTATTCACCGCTTGCCTTTCCAATTTTTTTAAGTTTTTTAATTTTCTCTTTCCTATTTTTTCTTTATTTTCTTATTCTCATTTAACCCTTTCATATGTATATACTCGTATGTCTATAATCTGCGTTCTTTCTCTCTCGTTATCTCCCTCCTCCTTATCTAGTGATGGTGTAGAGAGAGCAGTGGCATTCAGTCAGTACCAGCAGTACTCGTGCTCTACCTCTGGTAGTAGTTTGAATCAAATATATCGTCATCTCAGTAAGACTGGCAGACTCTCTGGTCCCATGGAGTGGTCGGTGATCGATCGCTGGCCTGTACACAATGGTCTTGTCAAGGTTTTTGTAGATAATATTCGAATGGAACTGGCTAAATTTCCAGACGAAGTTAGAGACGATGTCATCATTCTTTTCTCCGCCCACTCTCTCCCTCTTAAGGTATGAAATTTTTGAGGTTAGAAACTGAGTTTAAAAATTTAGAAACTTTTGAGATGAAAATTTCCAATTTTTTTTGAGATAAACAATTTTAAAACTACAAATTTTTAACATTAAAAATATTTTGAGGTTAAAATTTTGAAGTTGAAGTTGAAATTTAAAGAATTTTGAGTTAAAATATTTCTCTGCTAAGGTGGTAAATCGTGGTGACCCGTACCCTCAAGAGGTTGGAGCTACAGTACAGTATGTGATGGAGGAGTTAGGCCACACCCACCCGTATCGTCTCATTTGGCAATCAAAGGTTTGGTTGGCATGGAAACACAATAATCATATACGGGATCTGTTCTCTTACCTCTCTGACTCCCTGGAGGTTCTTTCACCAGTGCCTACTGGGCCCATGAAGCCTTGGTGAAATGTTCTCTCTCTCCATCCCAG
The DNA here is from genome assembly GCA_025400075.2 of Phenganax stokvisi. Lineage (NCBI taxonomy): Eukaryota > Metazoa > Cnidaria > Anthozoa > Malacalcyonacea > Clavulariidae > Phenganax > Phenganax stokvisi. Next base: position 3,701 of record JAODVQ020516990.1, read on the forward strand.
GTGGGTCCTCTGCCATGGCTGAGCCCCCAGACAGAAGATGTCATCAAGGCTCTGTCAAAGAGAGGGAAGAAGAACCTTCTCTTGGTACCCATAGCCTTCACCTCTGACCACATTGAGACCCTCCACGAACTGGATATTGAATATGCAGACGAACTAGCCAAAGAAGTACGTACACTAATGTATTGATGTATAGGACCTTACCATAATAATACCAATCCATTATACAGTGGAACCTCATTAAAGTGAACACTGTTAATACTAAATACCCCTTTAGTATGAACTAACTCTATAGTCCTTTCTATAAGTATACACTATACTATAGCTACTCTTTTAAATGAAACTCCTGTTTGTGTGAACATTTTAAGCTGGTCCCCCTGGAGTTCACTTTAATGAGGTTCCATTATAATATAGCGTGATGTATACTTAGTAATAAAGAGAGTGTATATAGCTAAATTTAGTACAAAGTGGAGCAAAATTTGATTTTTTCCCTGTATCCCATATTCTTAAACTACATTTCTAATTTTTTTAATATAAGCACTTTCTTACCATTTTTGTTTTAGGTTGGTATACAGAATATTCGTCGTGTGTCAACTCCAAATGACAATCCTGAATTTATCAGAGTGCGTTGTCTTCAATATTAGCCAAATATATCAAAATTCTTTCCTATTAATCTCTTTTCATTATATTATATACTGGCTGATCTGTATTATGTAACTACAGGCTCTGGCTGATATTGTTCACAGTCATCTCTGCTCCGGCCGGAAGTCGTCAGTTCAGTTCTCCTTGAGGTGTCCGGAGTGTTCCAACCCAGTCTGTGGGAAAATGAGAGACTTTTTCTTATCTTGAAACCAATCAGATCATCGTCTTGCGTTAATTTTGAGTTATATTTGCGCATGCGCGTCAGCAAATTTCTCCGTTAATGCATACCTGCCATATGTAACTTTTGGGTAGGCAATAACTTCTGTAGAGATCGATATTCAGTATAGCGTTGGCAAAATGAAGGTGTGTTTGGAGAGAGAAACTGAACCCCGTCTGGACCCTGTCTAGCACTAATGCGCATGCGCACGACTGCAACTAGAGAACGCCCTGGAATTAAACTCTGCGACGTGCGTATGCAGTTTCCTCAAATAGCGTATCCTCTATCACTAACTTCAGCCTGTTAAACTCTATGTGATATAGAGCAATATCTATATGCATGTACCGCTAGCATGATATAGAACATCTAATTTTCATATATAAATGGTTATCCCTACAACGAATATTTCGATGGAGTTTCCCGAAAAAATGTTCCCTCCATTACTTCACTACTTACTTATAGAACCTAATTACTTATAGAGAAATGCTTTTGCTATGCATGGAATATTATTACATGGCAAAGTTATCTTTTTCTTCTATTTATATGATATTAATCACTGCTTTTATTTTTGTCTTCATATAACCCGCCTGAGTGAATATACGCACGCGCAGAATGTGAGATGCGTTTATTTAATCACGTGATCTTGAACATTATACGCAAACGTGATTTTTGACTGTGCGTTTGACTACGCTATGTACAGCGTTACTCTAATATACCTGGCTCTGGCTCTGTATGGCCGGTTCAAAGTAGCCTTTCTAGATTACGTTAGCAAGCCACATGGCGTCCAAACGGTATTATTGTGGTTTGTACACATGGCTTTGCTTTCACCGTTACTAGCACGTATCCAAGTATTTACGTGTATGAATGGTTGTCAAGGCAAACAATTATTATTGTTGTTTTCTCATTCAAACAGAGAGACATTTGTGTGTTTATAGTTACGCTTCGAACGTTCCGTTACGTTTCTCTAGCGTTTCTCTGACTTCCGTTTCGCTGTGACGTATTATATCCGGAGATGCTCAATGTTCAATGGGAAAGTATGTGGTATGGCAGGAGGCTTTATCTTTATAATTAGTCATTGTCTACATTAAAAGGTGTATCTATGTATATACCGGCATCCCCGCGGGTGCATATGTTGTTTTCATACAAAGCAGTTTGTATGGGTAGTCCAGACGGTTGAGTATAAAAGGGGTCTCTAGAGAGCAAAACAGCAACAAGATCGGATTGTATATACCCGGCAAGCAAAATAACGCAAACTACACAGTGCAACAATGCAGAAGATTGTTCTACTTTTCGTGCTCTTCGCAGCCTTCGCGCTGCTGCAGCGACGCTCCGCTGCTGCTCCAGTACCACAAGACGATGACAGTGGCGAGCAGTTAGTCGGTACTGTTCCCACTGAATCTGCCGTCGTGGGAAGAGACGGGGAAGATTCCACAAACAGCACAATCGAGTTGTCTCCGAGAAAGACCAGTATCGCACCTCCAGTCACCAACTACGTCCTCAGCTATGGAACTGGCATGTTTCTTGCAATTACTAAAAGTGGTCGAGTCCACGCTAATGCTCGATACGGTAGGTGAACCGCTACTTCTTGCAGTTAGATAGCTAGCTACACCTACTTATGTACTTAGTTGCATAGCTCTTACACATATCGCATGCAACCGTGCTGACCGATTATGTAACTCTACCAAAAATTTGCATGATTTTCGTAGTTTAACGTTTCTCGTTAACTTACTCCTACAGGCAAGTTGGTAGCCCAGTTCAATACTATGTTCAGACAAATTGATGGAAGAGAGCACGTGTCATTCAGATCAGTGCGATACGAGGATCGTGGGTGGTACATCACTGTTGATTCCGAGGACAACATCAGAGGAGCAGAGCCTGTGGACGGCAACGAAATATTTGAAGTCATCACCATTCCCAATACAACAAATATTGCATTCAAATTGAGGAGATCTGCAACAGAATCGGGTGAAGATGAAGGATCTGCTGAAGGATTGGAACCAACCACGTGCTATCTCGGATTTGAGTCTGATGGTGGTCGTCCATCGTGCTACGATTCATATCTAACTGAAGCTACACAGTTTCAATTTTTGTAATAGTGCCTCAGTGGCTGTATCACTTTAGGGAACTATTTTTGCATTCCCTCACCGGTTTCTACCCCTCCGTGACCATACTCCAATTCAACCCATATACCGTAACACATGACAGCACTTGATTCGAGTGTATAACCACCTCCACCGAGACGGCAGTCTTTGACTGAATAAAAAACCATTTTACCTTCTCCCCCTCCTCATACAAGATATACGCATGAAATTTCCCCAAAGATTTAAATTATTTATTTCTGTGCAAAGCACAGTTTAAATTCAACAATCAGTTCACTTTTTTTATAAATTACCGTCATAGTGCTATAAAATAGCTAAAATACCATCATGATATTTTCAAATTTATTTTTCAAATGTGTAAATGTGCCAAAAGTGAAACAATGCGTGTGCTCTTGGTTCGGTGCGTGCATTGCCTGATCAGGGACTCTTCAAAGCAGTAAGCATTGAGTGTGGTAACATAATTGTAATATTATGATTGAAGCTTTTAGCTACCGTGTGACTAGTGACTGTGGTTAGTATGCCAACTCTTGGACTCATCAATACTTTGTGGTTCCAAATTAAACCTCGAGAGTTTAACTAACAACACTCCGGTTTTAGGGACTTGAACAATGGCAGAGACACAAAAGACACGGGGAGGCCTAGATTTACCATTGCCGGTGCGATAGATAGTGTTTATGCTAGACAGAGGCACAGAAATGGACACACAAACCAATGATATCATTCTTATTTCACACACACACAGAGAATTATAATGTGCTTTTTAACGGACGCAAGCCAATAAACACCTTTTATACCACTGGTTAGCTATAAGAAGTCATAATTTTACCGTATCACCTATTAGTATACATGGTTTACGAGTAGGCTAAATACGCTTGAACAAGGGACTATATATGCACATATAAACGATTAATACGAAGCCAAGTCAAAGAGTTCTTATGCTAATTGAATTTGGCCTATCAAAAATAATGTTTTTAATTCCTCGTGTATTATTATAGATACCCACGTTACAGTGTGTTATGTATTTCGTGCTCGCGCGGATATAAACCCCTTTGCAATTGAAGCTTTATACGGAGCGTTGGCGTGGTGTCTAGGCTCGCAGGATTTTTACTTATCACGTTCCAAATGCTTTGAGAAATTATGTGCGTCAGTGGGATTGTTTGGGCAAAAGTAGGAAGTTTGTACTAAAACAAGAGCATGCGCGCCATGATATAAAATGCGCGTGAATTCCATTTTGCGCATCAAAATTCATTCGGAGCTCAACGGACTGAGATCACTCGAGCTAGGAAAAAATCCCGAGGAAATGCAGATTTTGATTATTGCAGCAGCATTCTACGCCGCCCTGGCCCTACGGTCATGCGTCTCACTTCCATTACCGGGAGGTGATGACGGGGCTTCTATGGAAGATGGAACGGAGACCCAACCAGCTGTGTTCGGCGATTCGGACCCTGTCAATGGGGATACCGGTCGACCTACCCACCAACTGTACTGCCACGCGACTGGAAACTTCGTAGCAATAACAAAGAGCGGAAGAGTTTCTGGAAACAACCCGCAAAGTATGTATCTATAATATACTAATAGATTATCAGCTATAAGTCCAATGGGGCTATTAGTATTCCCATTACTATAATGGCCATCAAAGCCTGTTTGCATGGAAGCAACATAATGACCCTTATGACAACTATCCCATTACAATGAGCATCAGCTGTTTTGTTGGTTTACCCATGGTAGGTAACCTCTTTATGGGGTGTTTGTTGTGCCACGACTATATTTACGACTTCCTCTTTTTTCACCATGCAGATCGAAAAGTGACTCAATTCTATGTAACGTTCCTGACTGACAGCGAGCAGAAGACCATCGTTAAACTCAAATCTTTCAAATACTGTGAACAAAATTGGTACGTGACGCTCAACGACAGAAAGAGGTTCCGGGGCGAAGTGCCCATGCAAGGAAACGAACAATTTGAATACATCGAAGTGGGCGGGTTTGTCATTCTCAGGGCACTCTTCATGCCCTCGAAAAACACCACTGAAATGAATCAGAATACAACCCAGGGTGGATCAGGGTCAGGTTCTGGATCTGGTTCGGGCAGAACGGAACCCGTATCAAGTAGAAATACCCTAGGACAAACTGTGGAGAACTGCTATCTCGGATTTGATAGAGATGGCCAACCTGGTTGTTACGATTCCCAAAACCACACCGAAGTTCGTTTACAGCTATTTCTAACGCCCCAGTAACCCATTACTCATAGAGACCTGCACGAAGCTCCGATTGAGCAGACATCCAACTAGACTGAACAAACCACGGCAACTACAGATATACATCACAACAGGAGATCTTCTTAAAAACAAGGCTCAATACATTTTATATTTATATGTTTTTTTTTAGTTTTATAATTATGTCATCATCACTATGCAGAGTTTCACATGCTATGCCCTGGGCACAGGATAACCAACAGCATCACTTTCATATCACTGTATTATTATATAATGTTTCAAGAAATGCAGTTATACAATTATTCTACTGTTTTAATCTGTTGACTATGTGGTCGCTTACCGAGGCTTCTGTTTGACTGTCGAGCGTTTCCCCGAAAATCGCAACACACGCGCCCATAATATCGATCGCGCGCGCGAAATTTAGAAGACCACGCCTACTCGCTGGAGCCGTGCCGATATGGATGAACAAGTAGTAGGAGAGAGTGGAGAGGTATTTCTGACCGTGGGGACGACTAGATTCGATAAGCTGGTCACCACAGCTACCCAAAAGTCCTTCCTTGAAGTAAGCACTTGCTCGTGCGGAGAAAAACGCTCAGGAAACGAGAACAAAACGACAAAAAATAGCTAAAACCATGGCTAATAACGAGGCATGTCCCCTGAGAGTATATTGCATAATTTGTAGTTAATTACACCCGTTTTTGGTTTCCGTATGAATGTACAGGAGCTAGTGAGGAAAGGATATAAGAGACTTATTGTTCAGGTAGGTAAGGGCGAGGTTCCAGACACAGCGTCTGTTCCAGGGATCGAAATTTCGTCGTATCATTTCAAACCTTCTCTGAGACAAGATATGGACTCTAGTTCTCTTATCATCAGCCACGGTGGTAAGAAATGGTGGGACCCACTAATTTTTTCATCTCTCTGTTCTCTTGCTCGATTTGCATTGGGTCCTGTCACCTACTGGGCTCACGAAGCCCAGGCTGACTTATATTTTAAAGTATACCACTTCAGGTGCTCTTATCCACTCTCCTTACTGTAGTACTTTAGTATGCATAGTTGACATTAACATTCCTTAGAGTGTCATGCAAGTAGTATTTATTGCCTTAATTACATGGCCTCCCGAGCTATTCTTGTCGTTATGTACACAGTTATATGAATGTCATTAGGTATACTGCACTCACATAGAACATAGGGAGATATATTACACAGCTGTTAGCTGCCGACTCTCTTGCTCTGTTCGATGATTGTGCCTCACTGAGTCGTGGAACATCTGAAGTGGTATTACTGTGGTCACCATTACACAACACAATGTGCCTGGGCTTTGTGGACCCAGTGAGCCCAGGTGACAGGACCCCCCCACAAGTCAGGCATGAGAACAGAGAGAGAGAGAGAAAGTATTACAATTTAAGAGCCTTACTGTTATATAGCACAGTCAAGCCCTCCTGGTCAGTCAAAGTGAAGAATTTCACGAATTTAGTCTCTGGGGGTTATTGAAGTTATTGCGTCACTGAGGTGTATTTCATTTATTCACCTCTCTATATACATTCTTTGTCATTTGAAGCCTGCTATTATTACACAACAATTAGTCACCATCAATTCCTCGGCTTGGCATGGTTTAAATTTGTATTCAGGGATTAGAAAAATCGCAGCTGTGTATTAATAATTATTTATTCTCCTGCACAATTATTGTTTGATGTCCTCATAGATAATTATTGGGCTTTATCATACAAAGAGTTCTAGCGAATTACTCCTAATATTCTGAGGTCATCGAATACACTGTACGTAGTGTGTGTATATATGGTTTATACTGAAGCCTGCTTGTACTTAATAAGGTACGTATACAGGGATGTGCACTGGTCGGTAGTGGCCGGCTTCAACCACCACTTGGGATTTTCAGCCACCACTAAACTGATTTTACCACATCTCTAGTGTACATTGGTGTTATTAATAACACGAATACTTTCAGTTTTCAACTTACAAACCAAGATTCAACTTGCAAACTGGGAACTTTAACCACCACTATAAGCTCAGTCCTGACTGAATATACCAATTTAGTTGTACAGTGGAACCTCTCTATAACGGACAACTTTAACCACCACTAAGCTCAGTCATGTCTGAATATACCTGTTACTTGTACAGTGGAACCTCTCTATAACAGAGTGCTTTAACCACCACTAATCTCAATCTGGGCACATCACTGGGTGTATGTAAGTGTAGACTGAAGCTTGGTGTGTATGGGAAATCTAAGGTGTGTACAATGTAGTCAGTTAAGTATTTAATTACATAACTAAATATGCTTTGTCTGTTTTAATTGAGTTATGTAATTACGAGGCAAAAATTAGATTTTATCTGTTGAGCTATTAGTATTGAGCATGTGTGAAAGTCGGTTTTTTAATTAATTATTGGTTTTTGGGATGGCGCGATCATTTTTAAACCTCTGAATACGGAGGTTTATTCTTCGCCATGGGATGGCTCGCCGGAAGGATGGCGCGACTTCTAGTTCTAAATAGTGCACACTTTAACGTTACTCGTCGCATGCTTCTAAATAGTGCACAGTTCCAGGTTGTTGTGAATGTATGTGCCGCTAGCCTGACAGAGTTCTAATTAGTGCACATTAGAATAACTCTCGGTTTGTAACACTTGTTCTCCAATACTGTCCTTATTACAGAGGTTATACCGTCAATACTGTCCACAATAGAGAGGTTACCATCGGTCTTGAAACAGACATACCCACAAGCCCACCAAAACACAAAGAGAACATATAAAAATGTGAACTCTTGTAGCCTCGGTGATCGTGCCGACTGGTACTACTCATTGTACTAGGGAACCCAAATAACTGTGGTTGTACCTTACAAGAACACTTGTTTTAATTGAGGCTTTGGCCGGAAGAATTTGTAGCATTTCATTGACAAGTTGCTGAGTGTAAAGTGTGTTGGAGGATGAGGAGGAGAGGAGAGGAGAGAGAGATATAGTGCACGGCTGAAAGTTGATGACTCTCTTACACTGCTCAATGATTGGCCTCTATGAGGCACGGAATAGTCATCATTGCACTAAGGTGTGCCTGGGCTTCGTGGGCCCAGTTGGCACGGGTGATGGGACTCCCAGCGGGTCAGGCATGAGAATGAAGGGTAGAATGCCTGGTATGGTTAGCACTCCACAACTCTCGGCCCTGCTTCGAGAGTCACAATGCACCGAGGTTAATGGTCTAGGTATATGTAATGTATGCTTGCATGTGAGTGTGTAGTTGACTCTCTCGCTCTGCTCAATGATTGGGCTCTATGAGGCATGGAACATCTGCTGAAGTGGTATATACCACAGTCACCATTGCACTATATCATTAAACTATATAGTGTGTGCCTGAGCTTTGTGAGGTCAACGAGTGCAGGTGACAGGACCTCCCGCGAGTCAGACATGAGAATGACATTAGTTTGGTTGTGGCCAACGAGAATGCAGAGGTGTTTTGAATAGATGCTTATCTTCAAATTACCATGGAAGATGTACTCTATTGATGATAAACCCTCTATTAGCAGGACGGTATTGGCAGTAGAACCTCTCTAATATGGACAATATTGGCAGTAAAACCTCTTCAATGTGGACAATATTGGCAGTAAAACCTCTTCAATGTGGACAATATTGACTGTAGAACCTCTATAATAGGAACCTTGCTGAGCCAGGTAGACAAGTTTGACAGTAACCTCTCTAAGGTGGACAATATTGACTGTAAACCTCTCTAATGTGGACAATATTAGCAGAGGAACCTCTCAAATAGAGACAAGTGTTCTGAATGAAGAGCTCCACTGAAATTATTGTATATGTAAATAGAGTGAGGGTGTTACCGTGCTTCGTCATAATGATATTCTGACTAGTGAGGCTCAGTTTAAACGCCAGTTGTTCCCAGTATAAACATACTCCAGTGCAATAATCCTATTGGTATGTGTTATATTGGTCTGTCACCTGATTGTCACTGGGCTATATATCCCCGTGTTCCCCCGGCCACACTCTCTCACTCTCTTTCTAGACCTGTAGTTGGAGCGTCTAAGTAGGCAGTTAGAGAGTCTGCCCGAGCCTTGTGTTTTGTCTATGGGCCGCCTTAGGAATGTTTATGAGATGTAAACTGATGAATTATTTGTGTGGTAGACACCTTTTGTTTGCCAGATTGCCAGAGGTGCGTGGTCATGTACTGTGGAACCTACGATAGGAGCTTTTGAGACAGGGACAACCTCTCTACAAGGGACGCTGCTTGTAGTTGTATTAATGAAGTTGTGTATTATTTGACCTCCGAGATAGGGACAACCTCTCTACAAGGGACGCTGCTTGTGTTCATTCTAATTGAATTGTGTGCTGTGTAACCTCTGAGATAGGGACAACCTCTCTAGTGCTTGTAGTTGTTCTAACGGAATTGTAGATTATTTGACCTTCGAGATAGGGACGTCGTTACCTCAGGAGACACTAGTCTCTGACTATTCTTTGTTCCGACGCTTGTTCCTGCACATTGTGTGCATGATATCTACTTATGTGATTACAACCCTTGGATTGGAGGAGGGGGTGATGGAGGAAACAGCAATAAAAACAAGAGAGACAGAGAACGAGAGAGTTTGGAACAATATTGTGTGCTGAATATATACATACAGAGTTTTATACTCCGACAGCGTTCTCTCGGATTGGAGGAGGGGGAGGTGGAGAAATGATGTGAACAAACTCGCAAGAGACAGCTTCACACAGATTGAGAGATAGAGACGCCGTGCGAATCCTCTCAAACCATCCCTTCTGTAGGCCGGAAACAACGCTTCTTCTCGGAATCACATCGCCAACGGAGCCCTCGATCTGTTTTTGCATCAAGCAGTTTAGTAACATCATAAGCTACAAGTCCAATAATATTTCTCGATCGCGAGCCAAAATCAAGAAGTCCTCTAGTAAATATGACCTCTAGAATGGGGATAATTATCGGAATATCCCTGCTGTTATTGGAGCAACTCTATGAAGATTGTTTGTATATATGTTTTATTTACTTATGTCTGAGTGTTATTTACCTATGTGTGCGTTGTAGTTGGGGGTTATATGGAAATTTAGTGTGTGTTATATGTATTGCAGTAGTACAACATTTATTGATCACATAACTGTATATAATATAATGCTTATCTACAAAGACAATTATAGCACATGACATTATTGCACATTACTACATACATTACATGCTTTTAGAGCATGACATATTGCATACCTCTAGAGTACAATATATTGTATGTATGTAATACATAAGACCGCACTATATTGCATGATGAAAATTTGTGGAGAAACAAACAACACAAGGCAAGTGCAGAACAAACAAGTCAACTATGTCCAGGACAATCCTTTTCAAAGAAAATAACTGCCCTGGATGGTACTCGAACCCATGACACCCGGCATTCTGGGCCGAGTGCTCTACCAACTGAGCTACCAGGGGCAGTCCATTGGCAGATAGCCCGAGTCTACAATACAACACAACACTAGATATTGCATGTTATACATCACTATAGTAGCTGATTATATTATTTATAATGGGTATAGTGTCTATGGAGCACACAGGGGTGTGAGCCAGTGAGGTTATTGTGTTTTTATTGATCAATATGTCCTTCGCTTGGATTGGTAGCTGAGCCTTAGGAGTTGACAGTAGTTGCTGTCTGCTTCATGAAGAAACAACAAACACAAGGCAAATGCACAATAACTCAAGTAAACTACGTCAAGTGCAAAGCAAGTGCACAACAAACAAATCGACTTTATCCAGGACAGCTCTTTTCAAAAAATGAAATGCCCTGGACAGGACTCGAACACATGACACCCAGCATTCCGAGCCGAGTGCTCTACCAACTGAGCTACCAGGGGCAGTCAGTCGGCTGGCCGAGTGCTCTACCAACTGAGCTACCAGGGGCAGTCAATCTGCTGGCCGAGTGCTCTACCAACTGAGCTACCAGGAGCTACCAATCAATTACAATGTGGCTACTTATGTGTATTCTGAGGCACACTTTAGGAGGAGGAAATAATATACCGTGGTAACTTGATTGACCACGTAGTTCTGGCCAGTGGCAGTGGTCGGCTTCAACCACCACTAGGGATATAACCACTACTAAATTGATTAAACCACATCTCTAGTGCACAATTGGTGTAAGTGATAACATGAGAACTCTCAGTTTTCAACTTGAAAACTAGACGCCATTAAGCTCAGTCTTAGTAGAGAATTAAAGTAGAAAGCTAGTAAGAGTAAATTTCTGCAAAAAATATTTTCCAGAAACTCTGACACCGCGAAATTTTGCCCCTCAAAAATTTGACTCTATGAAGTATTAATGTTGTCCTAAAGTTCATAAGTAGTTTGATTGTGCTCTATATCATATATACACCTATTAACATCAATGTTTGTTTTTGGTAGATAGTTGTTTATTTGTCCGTCTTCCTGTTGATAAGATGTTTGTTTACATTCCTTGCGGTTGTCTAAATACTTATTTTGACAAAAGAGTTTTGTATGGGTGTTGAGTGAAAAGCTAAACAGTGGAATATTGGCACATTCACCCCCCTAACTTCTTCCTGGTTCATTGCTCAGTCAGTTCCTATTCCCTTCAATGATATTGCTAATATTTGCCAGTGTCAAATTTCTAAGTTTTTTATTCTTCTTCTTTTCCTTGCGACTCTCTATGCACTGCTACACTAATTCTATTTTTTGTGCTGCTGCTAGTTCAGTTTTATTTCTCTCTTTCTCCTTATCCTATTCATTGCTTCCTATATACATCCTTTTCCTTTCCACAGTTGCCATGTTTAATCTCCCTCTCTCCTAAGCCTTTTCATTGCTTCCTCCACTAGTTCCGCCTCTCTCTTCTTCTCCTTCCTTGATCAGTCTCTCTCTCTCTCTCCAACGTTCCTTAATCACTCTGTCTTGTCTTACTTCCTTCCCATATTACACCTCTCCTCCTCTTCTCGTAATTTTTCTAGCCTAGTTTACACATGGACAATGTATTGTATATGGCTATATACAGTGAAACCTGTCTAATCCGGTCACCCTCAGGCCAGCTTCAGTTAGCCTGATTAGACAGGTGGCTGCATTATACAGTTAGCAAGCTATTGTACAGCTAGCTGTCAGGGACTTCAGTTTGTGACCAGAATACAGAGGTGACCACTTTACTCAGGTGACCACTAGCTTGGGTTTCACCGTACTCCTTTTATAGCAATAGTAAAATATAAAATATAATAGCAATTATTATATGAAAACCACCGCAAGACTGATGCCAACTAAATGCACATGTTTATTTGCCATCTGCTGCTCATAATTCACGTAAACAGGTAGCAAAACAAAAACGTGTTTATAAAAAAGTTCTATGCTGTTTATACAGCAGTGTCCAAGTTGTCATATTATGCCGAATGGCGCCCTTATTTGGTCGCAAATTGTGCCCCTTTATCCGCGGTTGATAAGTGTTCAATGCGTCTATAAGTTGTAATTATCGTGTTTTGACAACACGATGGACGTGGTAAATAGCCTCATATTAGCTCACTCTTGTTAAAGCTCTCGTCACTTGCTTTGTCTGGCGCCGGTCTTCAAAAGACGTTCATTTCTGTCACCAGTCTATGATCTTATTCATTGTCTCTGGACCAAGTTCCACTGAGTAGTATGGGTATATATATGGTCGGACGCGAAGTAAGAGAAAGAGAATATAGGCATGAGGTTACCGGATTGTTTGTTGATTCGGTTGCCATGGCATTGTCGAAACGAGCGGGGGAACTCAATTTTGTACGAGTTTGAAGGCATGCCAGCCCGGGCAGACAGACTGTTGGCTTATAAGACCACGTAGTGTATTTGTTTATTGTCATCATTTCCACATTAATGTGGATACGGTGCCAGTAAGGTGAAGACAGATAGATAGAGAGAGAGTGGGGGGGTAGGAGGAGAGAGAGAGATTGTTGCGTGCTGCAGCCACCGCTTATGGTAACAATTTAGAACCAACTTCCGCCCGTTCTTGGCTTAACTAACTCACACACACACACACACACTTACTCACTAACCCCCTCTCTCCCTTGGTCCCATACTCTACCTGCGTGTGTGTCTCCTACAGACAGACAGACACCCAGACACACACATAACATTCCACTCCAATTCCATCCTCCAAGAATTTTGTTTTTGTTAAGTAGCAACGTGCGCTCACGATAATACTGTATGTCTGTATTTCTACGTACATACATACATACATACTAAATTGTACGCTCTCTCTCTCTCTCTCACTTGTGCAAAATGTCGGTACTATATATACAATACAGGAGCGCTCCCCGTGCACAGACGCTGCCGTCACCCAATGCCAACTATTGTGTGTGGTTGCCATGACGATATGCCCTCGGGGTATTTCTTTACCTTGAAGGGTCATTAAGCGGTGGCCAATCGTGCGTCAAACGATTTGACCGGCTCCATAAATGGACGCCCGATAGCTCACCCATAGTATGCAATGTGTACATACGAAAAATGGACCAATAATATACTACTACGATGAAGAAAGAATTTGCTCTGTGCTATGATAGCTTCGGTGTACATATACTTCTCACATACATACATACTTACGTTGAACAGCCAACACTCTAAATCAATTAAACGAGCAATTAATTATTGTTATTAATTATCGCGTTCTCCATAATGTTTGGTCTTCGAGCTGGTAATTTGATCAACCAATCACAGAAGGCGTAGCTACATAATGACATTGGAGTTGACAGTATAGTACTTAAGTGTATGTTGTGTGTATGCTGATGTGTGTGTTGTGTTGCTTTAAGCTATCATGGCATTATGTCCATATTAGAGAGGTTCCACTGTCAATGCGGTCCATATTATAGAGGTTCCACTATCAATTCTGTCCGTATTAGGAGAGGTCTCATTATCACTGCTGTCTGTATGAGGGAGGTTCTACATACAGTGAAACTTTGGCTAGTGGTCACCTGAGTAATATGGTCACCTCTGTATTCTGGTCACAAACTGACAGCTAGCTGTACAATAGCTTGCTAACTGTACAATGCAGCCACCTGTCTAATCAGGCCAACTGAAGCTGGCCCGAGGGTGACCGGATTAGACAGGTTTCACTGTACTTGTACCCCTGATGGCTCAGTTAGTAGTACTAGCACCATGCCATGCTCCTGTCATCATAAATCTGAGTCCCCTCCAGGACAGGTCCATCTTTGGAAAGAACTGGCCTGGACAATGTTAAACTGTTTACTGTGCACTTGCCTCAAATTACTTCACCAATAATACACCTCTTAAACAAGTGTTTTACGTAAATATAACATCAAAATACCAAAATAGCTCAATGGACTTATATAAAGTCACGTTCATTTATGTGGAATGCGTATGTTTAACCTCCCAGCTTTAATTTAGGCTCCAATCAGTCCCATATAGTTTCCTGCTGTAGTGATATAATTGTGTGGACATCACTAAACATTTTTTATGTAGCTCAGAGGCACACACACTCCAAACGCGATTAAAACGTCTGTTGGCCTACTTTGCAGTGGAGTTTATTTCGTTTAGTCGTCCAAAACTGGAAACGATGGTGCAACGCGGTTCTTCTTGAAACTTTCACAAATGGCAGTCGTCCGCGTGAGTCAGTGTGCGTGTGTGTTTGGCGGTTGGCACAGATATCATTGTGTAGCAACTCGGTTTTACCTAACAACCTCGTTCAGCAGCGTATATGTGCCGCTCTCATACCTAATCAGGTGATATCACCGATGCAACTAGCGAGGCGTCGTCTGGGAATTTGCGATCCATTTTGCCTTGATTCTGAGCGTGATCTCACTCGCCCTCGATCAATATCGTGTTTATTATATGCCAGATGACATTGCACGTGTGACAAAATTGTCTGATCAACAGTGATATCACTGACCACCTCAAACACACCACAATAACTGGATTAAAATTAATATTAACCAATATCTCTCCGTAAGAGCAAAGACTATATGTATACTGGTTAGTTTTATTGAATTTTGGTTAGCTTTGTTCATTTTTCGGCCCAGGTTTTATTTTTAACTCTTTCGAGACACGTGTGGAAGGTCGACTTACTATACACTTATGAAGTTTGTATGAGGTGCCTCAATACATTATAAAGGGGATTATATATCTCCAATACATTATAAGGTGCCTCAATACATTATAAGGAGGATTGTAAGGTGCCACAATACATAGTAAATGGTGCACTAGTGCCGGCAGTCGTCTGGAATGCTCCATTTCCTTCTATGTTTACACGACACTCCCGTTAGCCTCTGTACACGTGTTTGGCAACATTAGGTGTGAGTGAGAATCTGTTAGTCTTCATTGTAGGCTGCGGCTCTCTTCTCTCATCGGTGGTGTCGGTTTTTGGCAGTCTTCAGCATTCTTAGCCACCTCTTCTTGATGGAGGCAGCCTCTCTTCCTTCTCTGTTCCCCGCTCTTTCTTCATTGTGGGCTGTAGCTCTCTTCTCTCATCGGTGGTGTCGGTTTTTGGCAGTCTTCAGCATTCTTAGCC
>JAODVQ020517098.1:0-24762 GCA_025400075.2 Phenganax stokvisi
GAGGGAATTCAGATAGGGTTTCAGGGCTGCGTGGTAAGTTGGGTAAGTTGAAGTGCCAGGGTGATAAGATTGGCACTTCTGTTTCTCTCCCTCTGACATTAAACTCCGCTCACTCTAGTGGGTGCGTGGCCGATGGCAGTGTTGCTATGGCATGATTGAGTTTATTATTATTATAACAATGATTTGAACTAGTGTTTCTCTTTTGTCAAGGTTTGAGTAGCAGGAATGAAATAGAGTTTACTTCTGAGGAAAATTCTCAGATTTTCCAGCTTCCACTACTTCGAGATCTGTATGTGATATTCATGTTATAATTTTGGATTATTCCATTCATATATTATTGTAGTGGCATCCCACTTCACCAGAAAGAGAGTATGCAAAAATACTTCTATCGTTGCATAGCGAGACTTGCTAGCCTGCAGTCTGCTTTTGTAACTCCAACAAAGGTACAGTAATGTACTGCTAAATAACTATGATGGTTGCTTTCTTGAAAATCACTGAACTGAGAAGATATAATCTATAAGGTGACCTTAGTGATTGTCTTGATTTATACTTTGTCTAAGATGACAATCATAACTGCCATTCTTGATTGGTCGTGTTGTTATGTTTTACTTCACGTTAGGATCTTCCATCTGCCCAACTGAAACAATGTAAAGGATACGCTGGCCATCTTGTACAAATTCTCTGTAGTCAAAGAAGAGCCCTCTCAGAAGCTTCTAGTTCAATGAACACTCTCAGGTTAGCAACATAATTTATTTCTCTGTGCAGTGTTTGTGTGGTGTTCTATGATAGACATCAGATGATGCAGATACAGTTGTTTACTAGTAAGGATCTGTACACTAATGGAGCTACACTATATTCTCACTGGCAGGTTTGTTCCATAATAACTAAATACTTGCATGACAAAAAAACCCCAGTGAATTTCATGGATATTTAGTAATCCGCGAAATATTCTCACAGGATTTGAAAAGCCATGCCTGCTTAAGCATGCCATACTAATTCACGAAACTTTCTTTGCGAAATGTTGCTGTGTGGTGTTTTGCTAATGTTTACACTAGTACTATTTGTAATTTTAACACTGAAAATAATTGGCTGTGATTACCAGGGTACCATGCTAGGAGTAGTGGAGATGTGTCTGGAGTTGGTTGTGGACTATGAACAAGTCATATCATCTCTTCCTAGTGATACCAGCTCTTCTACCATCACTAATCCTCCTCCACTCTTGACTGGGAATGAAGATCTTGCTAGCGAATCCCTCGCTGTATTACAAGTAAAGTATTCATTTTTCTGTAGTAATAATATGTATTTTATGATTGCTTTAGAGGATGGTACCAGATTTGAAGGCTGCTCGAAACACACTAGTCTCAAATGAGAGCTTATACAAAGAGCTGAATGAGTCATATTATACAAGGTTTGTATCTTGCACACATATCACGGCTTTAATAGCTTTATGGCTGTAGAAGTGATGTTTCAATGCTAACTGAAGCCTGTTCTCTTGTTGATACGTTCTGTGCTGAAATAGCTAATATCCTAACTACTATATTGGGAAAGAAATACAACAGGTATTGAAGTATTTATTGAAATCCTTTAAATACCATTATCTTGAGTGTGTGTTCCATAGAGTGGCAATGTTTGACTTCTTGGTAGTTGGAAGGTCCTATCTTAGTAGTACTGCCCAACAGTGCAAGGAATGGATCAGCTCAATCTCTAATACCATCCTAGAAGATATTGATAGTGGAGGGGATATGGGGGATAGTGGTGTGGTGGGTGTTGGTGTTCTCCGTACCATAGTTCTAGCTGTGCAGAGAGTGATGATGAGACATAAAGATTTTGTGATAGAATCAGTGACTGACTCAAGTGAGGATATTTCTCATTGTGTTGAAATATTTTCACTGGCTGTGTAATATCTAGAAGATAATCTGTTGGATTTTCCCTGTTGCCTAAAGCTACATTCTATGTTCACTGGTAGTATAGACGATATGAAAACAAGAAAGGTACGATCTTAGACATTTTGTGTACTGACTGTACTATTAAGGTCACTGGACTTTTTGTTTTATAGTTGTGTTATAACCCATTTATGATGAATTATAATGTTAAAGGTTTTACAGTAGTATTACCTTCTCCCACAGGTCATTGATGAAATATCAATCCTACTCTCTGATGCCATTAACAAGGTTTTTCTGTATTTTTTACAAAATAGCACTTAATCTGTGTTGGTTATTTCAGAGCAATGTGAAAATTATTGTACCAGTGTTACCACTACTGGAGCAGTATCTGACTCTACTACAGAAAATTGTTACCGATCTAGCTGTGACTCATAGAACCATTTGCAAGCTATCATCAATCCTTCTGGCTTTATTCAGTGATTTGGTCTCAAAGGTATGGGTCTAATGATCGGAGTATCACTGCAGTGTTGGACACTCTTTTGTTAGGGTGTGTGTACTCCACCTGAATTAGAGAAAGGAGGGGAGGGAACAGGCACTGACTTTGAAGCGGCTGAGGGAGGAGGGTTTGATGAAGGGCAGGGAACCAACAATGTTAGTGATCAAGTGGATTCTGAAGATTTGGTCAGTCTATAAATATTACAATAAGACATAATCATGGTAAAGACATGATAGGAGGAGGCTTCGAGGAAGTCACAAGAAGAGGAGGAAACATCAGGACGAGAAGGGAAGGATATGGAAAAAGATGGCAACAATGAGAATGCAGTGGACATGAGTGAAGAATTTGGTGGGGAGATCACTGATCTCCCAAAATCTGGGGAAGAAGATGAGGATAAGGGTTGGTTGGTTAGATTCAATCTATGATATTAGTGTGTGATGTTTACGTAGAGGATGAAGGAGAAGATGAAATAGACAAAGAGATGGGAGAAATTGGCAGCAAAGACACACCTGAGCAGATTGATAGAAACATGTGGGTACCTGAAGAGGAGCAAGACAAAGACCAAACTGAGGTTTGTCAGTGAGGACAATAGCAAACCCAGGTCATTTCAATGCCTGACAGTTGAAAGAATCAGAGGATAAAGATGGAGGTAGTGCTGAGTCAGAAGAAACTAGAATAGTGGCAAAGGAAGGTTTGTTTATTATTTCATTGTATCTATACTACAGATTTGTGGTATTTTAGATATGAAGAATGCCGGAAAATCTGAAGAAAGCAATGAGCAACAACCACTGAGTGATAAGATGGAAACTCCAGAGTGGGAAGAAGATAAGAGCATACCTCAGGAACAGGAATCTGAGTGTGTTGATCAACACCACCAGTCTGATGCTGTTGAACCTGATAATGAGGTAAGTACATATTCAATGCAAAGTTGATACAGACCTAGTTCTGTAGGAAATATCATAATCCTATAGTACTTCCAAACTACAAACCTACTATCACTGATCTCACTCATGTGCCTGTTTGACTCCTCTTTGCTTGCATATGATATAAAACTCCTAGAATATAGAGCGAGCCATAGGATATATCCAATTTTCTCTCGTATAAGGATGAGATAGATTTTGACATTGAAGATATGGAAATAACAGAAGATGATGGAATGGCATCAGGTAGCCAACCAACCTTGCTAGCAATATGGTTTGATCATGTGCACATACATACTGCAGACACTGAAGACCATCCAGAGGAGTGTGCCATGGATCAAGAAGTATGTGAGGATCAATCAGAAGATGAACCTGTCTCAAATGAGGAGGCTAAAGACCAAGTACTTTTGTGTTAAATACCAATTCAGTTTCTAATTTCATGTGGTCGCAGGATTCAGAGATCACAACAGCTCAGTCAGTAGAGACTAGTAGTTCCACTGCAACACAGTCCATCACAGCTGATGATAGTCTGCCTCAAAACTCTACTCAGACTAGTAACAATGTTAGCACATTTGAACGAGAGTGAGAAATTAAGTTATGTTTCCACCAACAGGATGAACAGGTTGGTGAGGAGAGCAATGATACTCAACCATCAGGTTTTTTAATTTCACACATTATTTATTACTTCATATTTTCCTGTTATCTAGAAAATGAAAAGGGGGACAGTGGTGTATCAAATGCAGTCCCTGGTAAGGCTGCGATAACACAAGAGGTGAGTTAGCTAGTAAGAGCAGGGTGTAACCCAGATGTTATTGTGTGATCTACAGGATGATATCAATGTTCATCAAAGACAACACCGCAAACAAGAAGATGACTACACTCTAGCCGAGGCCCATGAGAGGGCAGTCAAAAGACCTCGTCTTCTGGAAGACAGAGTTGATGACGAGATTGAAGAAAATTCACTTGCAAGTGATAGCAAGGTGTGCCTATTAATTTCTTGTGATGTATAGCTTACTTCAGAATGTGATACGTTGATGTACTCACAAATTTAGTGATAAGAATTTATGATTTTGTTTCATAGGATAGTCAGATGGTACAGCACATGATAGTTGAAGATGACATGGAACACGATGCTATTGTATGGGATGCAGCACCACCACAACACACTCCTGGACTCCTTCCTCCTACTGATATTACTGACCCCTCTGATATCACTGAGGATGTTAAACATGATGGCAGTAACGTAACAAAGGTACATAACGTCATGGATTAGAGAAAGCTAGAGCTAGTCTTGCTTTATCAAACACTTTTTACCTGTGGCATACGTTAACAGGCAGTATGAGGATGTGTGTCTCTCTTTTCTCTGTCTCTGTCTCTGTTTGCCGGTCTGTATGTCTGTCTGTCTGTCTGTCTGTGTGCCTCTCTGTCTCACTGTCTCTCTGTCTGTCTGTGTGTTTCTCATGGCTTCCAATCACTCTGAAATTACTCTCTTGCTTTGAAGATGATGTTAATAGCATAGCAAATAATAGTGTTAAACTTCTTAAATTTGTTCATTACCATGTCTCAGATGTACTTCTATCTACATTATTGCACTGAGATATTTACGCACAGATTACTATACTGAGATTGCCTGTGTATATACAAAGGATCTTTTACACTTAGCAGGAAATTTCATGATGCTTTCTGGCTTAGGGGGAAATAGCTTAGTTATAACTCCTAACTGCATTATATAATCTGCCATTCTGAGAGTTTACACTTTAGTGTTTAACATTTGTTATATGCAGGAAGTGGATGGAGAAAAATTGTGGTACAAGTATGAGGTGCTCATGTCTGGTTTAGCTCAACATCTCTGTGATGAACTCAGACTAGTTCTCCTACCAACACAGGCCTCACAACTAAAGTAATACATATGTGCTGAAATGTAGTATAGGTCAGGAATATTGATTTAGAGGAAAATAGCCTTAGAAGTCAGAGAGTCGGGTGACATTTAATCTGGGATTTGTTCACATAGAGGGACCTACATCTATGTAGAATCCAGCAACCTACTTTAAAGCATCAAGATCTGTCGTTCCTGGCAGTACAAGCTTTGTAAATAATGCTAGCTCAAATTATGTGCGTGTGAACAGGTGCCGTAGGCAGAAATAATGCAGATAAAATTATAGGCAGTGAAGGTAACACGCTTCTAGTGAGTCGGCAGTCAGACTAACGATGCCAATGATGGTTCTAGAACCTTCCAAACGCTTACCTCTCACTATGGTCACATATGTGACCGTATCAACAACCACTCCAACTGCTTTCAGGTGTGTCAACGCACTATGTGTAACAGAAGACTTATATGGAATATTTTAACAAACGTAATGCGTGCACAAAAATTGACATTTTCTCTGTTTGCTGGTCGTGAACTACCGCCACAAAAGTAGCTATACCTCGGAAACTAGACAGCCTAGCGATATAAAATTTTAGACGGGCATGGCATAAAGGCCATTGATTGCAAATGGGTAGAAATCTTTCCAACTTATACTACATTTTCTTGTGCAAGGTCACATATAATGTGTTCAGTGAGTATGAGTCTGTTCTGCCACAGGGGAGACTACAGGACAGGAAAGAGACTCAACATGCGAAGGATCATTCCTTATATTGCTTCACATTTTCAAAATGACCAGATCTGGTTACGGCGGACTAAACCAAGTAAAAGGGAGTACCAGGTGTTAATGGCAGTGGATGACTCTGCCAGCATGAATGAAAATGAATGCAGTGAGGTAGAACGGTGCTATCGATATCCATACTATGTATAATTATACTTCATTAGATGGCATATGGGAGTCTGGCTATGATTAGTAGTGCCCTAAATCGACTAGAATGTGGCCAAATTGGAATATTAAAGTTTGTGATTCACAGCCTTGTGTGTTATGTGTAGACCTGTGTGTAGGTTTGGAGAGACTGCAGAGTTACTACATGCATTAGATGAACCTTACACTATTCACACTGGAGCTCACATCCTTCGCCATCTCTCTTTCTCGCAAACTAAAACTAATTTTGTGGAGGTAATATAACCCAAAATAAATGTGATTTCACTAACATTGAATATTTTCTTTTCCTGTGAAGATGTTGGAAATGTCGCACAGGTTATTCTCTGAGTCTCTGTATGGCAAGAAGAGTCGCTCATCACCATCTGTCAATCAACTACTCTTGATTCTCTCTGATGGCAGAGGTGTCTTCGCTGATGGAACTTCAGTATGTGCAATTAATAGTATAGTTCCTTCTGAGTAGAATAGGTGGTAATTTCAATGAAGGTAAAGTTGTTATACAACATACGTAAACCTCCAAAATATTAGAAGAATGATAAAGTTTATACACCAAGCAGATCGGGGACTATGAAAGACTGTAGAAATAGTCCCTCAGAAAGTTCATATATTTGGCTTCCAGGTACACCAGCCGCTTATTCCCTTCCTCCGAAGGGTAATTTGGCAAATATATGTTTTGTTCAGGACGCATACAATCAATTTTCATCTAGTCATGGTTTTCAATAATTTGCACAAAGTACATGGAAACCTGCTTGTGTATACTTTGTTGTGATGGTGGTGGTGGTGGTGGTGGTGGTGGTGATATAGAGGATCGTGATGAAAAAGGCTCCTTGACAGATGTGCACTCATGTTATATTCTGTTGTAGTTTTTGAGGGGTGCTAGTTCTACTAATTGATCTCATCTTTGCCTTCACTTTCTCTCTTCTTTGTTTCCTCCCTCTTTCCTGTCCTCCTTTGCCCTCTTGCCATATTCTACTCCTCTGTACCCGTGAGAGCCAAGGTATAACGTGTTCTGCATACAGGGTTCGCAAGTGACTCGAACACATTTGCTTTGCGTTTGATCAATGTCTATAGCACATTCTGAGGACAGGCAGGGCAAGACACGTTCATTTGTTGTCTGGAACACATTTACAAAGTAGCCAAGATGTGTTCGCTCAACAGCAGACGTGTTTTCTCCGCATCCGAAACATTTTTGGATGACAACAAGGACACGTTAGCTCCTCATCCGCAACACGTTTGCTTTATACCTTGGATGTGTTGGGTATTGCTCCCGTATCAGCTACTTTGTGCCTGTGATGATACAGCTACATTGGGTTGACCACACAACCAGTGAGAGTCATCAAAGGAAGCTGTCAATGGGTGCACATTCAGGAGCAACAGGAAGCTTGACCGGATATACGGCCTTCATTCGAATGTTGCATTAATGAATATTTGTGGAGAACGGGCATTGCTACAGAATGCCCGCGCGTTACCAGTGAACTTTCCACATGTGCAGTTCAGGAGAGAATCTCACTAAATTACTGGAGTTTTCCACCTATACTAAAGAGAAAACGAGTTAGAAGTGCTATGAAGGTCGTCATCTGGAATGTCTACAATTATTTTGAGAGAGAGAGCAAGGATAAATGCTCTGAGAGCATCATGATTGCCATTAAAATGGCTGAAGCTACAGGCAGCTATTAAAATAGCCCAGAAACTAGCTAAGATAAAGTGATGGCCCCAGAGATCTGCTGGGAAGCGTACTGGCTTTAGCTTAGAGCTATATTGTATGCACCGTTTACTGCAAGTACGTACATTAATTGAATTCCTACATTCCGAATTATAAATCTCATTAAAATATGGTAAGCGGTATCCCTAAGAAATTTATATGTAGCTGCAGCTCTGAGCTTTTCGCGCAGTATGGTCTTGCGTGGTGCATATGAGCTGAAGTGGCAAAGCGGGTGGAGTTGATTGGTGCTGGAATCATATTCATAGCATGCTACCGCGCAGAGTTATTCATGCGGAAGTCTGTTGCTCCTCAACGTGAACAGACTATAATGAGATACAATTCACAACTCTAGGCGCTGTGTCAATCTGAGCCTATCTTTAACTGTATCTTTGGCATATCCATCTTTGGTATTCTCTCTCCTCCAACGCCCATGTCTCTTAAAGCACCTGCCTGGTACTCCAGCATTAGTTGTTGCTGTAGCCCCACCAGCTCTGAGACTATGAATGCCTTGTCGAGCCCAATATTCTGGAGCATCTCTCATTCTGGTGTGGCTTAGAGAGCCTGACTGCCGCAGTCTGCTACCATTCTTTGTGGACACTAGTCCCCGAAAGAGGATTTTCTCACACTGGCTCAAACACCAGCCATCTTCATATACCTCTCCTTTGCCAGCACTGGACAAGTATCAGCTCCTGTGTGTAGTGCAATCACGACTCTTGCACCGTCCCAGTATTGGTCACTGTTACTAGACTCCATGTACACTTCCATGTGAACTTAGTTACATCATTTTTGTGTAGATTAGACACCTTATCATGTCTGAAACATCCTGCAAAGCTCAGTAAGCACACAGTGAGAGTCCGAATATCCACTAACTGTGCATTTGGGCCTCAAAATCTTGCCACCAGCTGTTGCAGAATCTGTGGTGTAATCGGTTCCTTCTTACACACTGGTCCAGCAAGCAGGCGTGTAGCTCCTGCAACAACCTGTTCAACCAATGGATGTGTGGTATTTTTGCAATATAATGGCCCCAAGAGATTGCATGAATAGCCTGTTTAATTGGAGCTGCTGACTGTGCAGTCTGTGCTAAAAAGGCTAGATATAGTGCTAAATTGAATGCTGATGCAGGGAAAACATCCAGTCCTTTGGGGGACGGTGTAAAACCTGGACTATGGAGTGATGGACTGGACTCTGACGATTCGATGATGGACCTTCCTTCGAGAATATTATTTGCGCATGCGCACGAAAACAGGTTCCACAAGTGTGTGCGGTATATTGCTATGGCTGACAATAAACCATGTTATTCAGGCTCTTTAGACTGCGTCTATCAGACGTCACCTTGTTTTAGCGACAGTGAAGAAGAGCTCTCTGATCTCGATGTTGCTAATAAGTCGTTTACTCCAACGTCCACCCCACAAAAGTGTGACACACATTGCCCACAGTGGGTGAGCTTGCAAAATATATAGTCACTCTATAGCAGTAGCTGAGCAGTGTGGAAGGTTGGCTAGTTTTCTACACTGGCATGTTTCAAGCAATCAAGGCACAAATGTTACTGCTCTGGGACTTCTAAACATGCCTAGGGGCCATGGTCAGAAAGGAGGTGTTTCTAAGATGAAAAGAAAGCAGTTAAAACATCTGAAGCAGAAGTTATTGTTCCTCGACCTGTATTGAGTGATCAGAGCACCAGTGTTGGTCCCAGTGTGAGCATTAGTGTCAGTTAATCTCCGCATTCTTCTGTTTTTGCCCCTACGGCATCTCAACATTCCCCTGACTTTGCCCGTACTACGTCAAATGGTCCATCCTGATTCCTTTGCCATTAAACCTGACTATTATCCACCTCTGTATAGCATGCCATATATACCACAGCCAGCCACCAAAGCCATAATCAGTCCACTAAGTACTCTTTACCCCAACAGCAAGCATACTAGTAGTAACGACCACCAAGGACAGTGAGTAGATTAAATACTAGTGCCATTAAATACCAGTGCCATCAAGGTCACAACTAATCCTCCAAAGACACCAGACACCAGACCCCAGCAGGTTGGTTAAATAACAGCACCACCAAGGTCACAATCAGTTCGCTAAGGACACTTCACTTCAGGCCTACGCTTTACCTCATTTGGGTACATTACTTAGTACCACAAAGTACCCCAAGGACACTCTGATGCAAATGTATTGTAGCAACAAATATCCACGAACATGAACAGCATACTAAGCCAATGCTGAACCTTGGCCAGATTCACCCATTGCTGAATGACTAACTGACGAGCGGTAAGGTCATGTTCACCAAGGCCACCAATTACCTACCAGCAAGATAAAAATAGGGCAAACTCTGAGGAGAGGACACACTCCGAAGAGAGGACAAAAGCCGTGACCCAAAAGTGTCCTCTCTTCTGATTCTGACTTTTGTGGCGCTGTTATTTAACCTAAAAATTGACCCTGCACTATCAGCAATCACTAGATTACTCATATGTTAATTACTAATCTCCACCTAGGCTGTTGTACTAAAGTGAATAAATAAAGCTACAAAAAAGGAACTTAAAGAGAAAGACTGTCCAATGTTCCTGCCTTCACGACTATCCAGTCTCAGACCTTCCTGGTATGGCACCTACCTCCAGTCTTTCACGAACTAGGAAAATAAAATGCATGACTATCTGGACAAATCAGGGACCAGTAGGGAGCAGAAATCTACGCAGGGAGTAAGGTGGTTCTCTTACTACGACAGACTTGGGCATGTCTCTAGAGGCCTGGAGGTCTGACTTCCAAAACTTTAGATCGGCTTTTAAACGGCCCTAAACACATGGCTTACCACTGCAGTTTAGAGGGCGATAATTGAAGATCTGTCAGCAGCTGCAAACAATATCATTCTATTATTACAGGACTATCTACCTGTCTATACATATAATGCGTACATTAGATGCAGCGATTTACATGACAACAAGACAACAGTAGTCCAGATATACATACTAACACTCACAGAACACGTTACTGCTTAGGGACCAGATTGCTAAGCAGTGCACACACTCTTCTGAAATATCAGATTTTTCCGTAGTGGGAACATGGACCATACGTCGATAATCCAGGAACACTTGGCGTGCCAGTTTGTCTAGGCACAGTCAACCATTAAGGATTTTGCGCGTGTAGCAGATTATGCATGGGAAAGGGCCCAGGTGGCCTATTCTAGTTTTTCCCTTTCCTGCCATGGGCTTTTTTAGCTTTTTTAGCCTTAGCTTTCAGTTTACGGCCCACTCTAGCCTCTGCGCAAAAGAGGTGTTTCTCATCATCCGAATATTCTGCTAATTCGTAATCCTAGTACTCCGTCAGCGTAGCTCAGCCATGCTGAGCAGTCTGCTAACTGTAAAGTTTCTGTCACTTATCTATCAGTGACTCACCTTCCTTGAGAAGGGCCTTGACACAATCTACCTCCAGGGGCGCGTCTTCCAGCATCTCCGCAGCTTTGCGCATCTTGTCTTTCATCTCCTCATTGAATTTAAATTGATATTCATTTCCTTTCTTGGAGAAGGAGATTTTGTCCTTGTCCTTCATAGCTGATAGGTCTTTCTTCACATTGGTGATTCAGTAAAAACTGCGAAGAGAGGACACTTGGGGATCATGGCTTTTGTCCTCTCTTCGGAATGTGTCCTCTCCACAGAGTTTGCCCTATTTTTACCTCTAAATGTATTTGAAATGAGTCTGTGTGTATATTATAGATGTGTCGATAAAAAGCACAGAGCACAATATTTTGATCATAGCTAAGAAACAAATGTGCATAAATGCTATAATGTTTATCATTGCAATTAAATGCAATTGAAGTATATACTGTGCAGTTTGCAGCTATATGAGCATCAATGACTAACAGCATTGGCTATAATATTCTACAGCATCTAAACTGTAACCTACAAATACTGGAAACTCTTTGCTGCAAGAAAAAACGCCGAGAAGCAGACGGACTCTCTAGAACGGACAAACCTTCGGGTCCCGATTAAAACTCCCATAATACAATACATTGCTATACTCCAACAGCGACCACTTTAAACTCCCGACAGCAGACACTGATCCCGGTCCAGAACGCCTTTACAATAATTTTATACCTCCGAAGAGCGAACACTCCTTTCTCCACAAGCGGTGGACAGCTTTTCGCAACGCACTTTGCCTACAGAAAGCAGCGAAAAACGCCATTCGACATTTCTATCTATGCGATTAGTGGGTGTTTTTGCAAAATGGAGCCATCAAGTTTCTTATGAACCGATGAGAACACAGAAACACAGAAGGATACGAGTTGTGATAGTCCTCTTTGTGTATAGTGCCTGCTAGCAAAACTTCCCCAAAATGCTTTATTTAATTGATCGGTACTTCTGTCCGCACAATAAATATAGCTTGTGTTAAAAGTGTGCACAAAATGACTATACAGGTGATTGAGACATGATGCATGCGTACAAAATCATAAATAACCTGACCCATACAAGGTGAACAGAGCATACATAACAATGATCTAACTGTCCAATACATCACAATAGAATAGCACAAAGAACTGAGAAAGCAGATTTCTAAAATATACTCTGACAGTGCATGACAACCAAATCAAATATCTGCAATAACTATTTTCATTAAGAAAATACTCTTCTGTGGGATTTATGTTTTGTGTTATCTTCTACTGCCTTTCCAGCTTGGTGGCCTTCTCTATAGGCCTTTTCACAGTCTCTTGTTTTTCTGGCAAATTTTCTGATGTGATTGATAGTGACAGAATTGAGGGCAATTATCAGGTGAACTCTGTTTAGTGTGAAATTAGTGTAAGCCTGGCAGTAAACTTTTGTTTACTGCCTGTTATCATTGTGAAAATCATCGCAAAATGACAGAACGATTCTCATATCATCCGCCTTTATGTTGACAGTATTGTTGCCCCTCACATGCAATGTGGTTTGGAGGCCCTTTCCCTACCCATCACTGCTTACCATTGATTGCGGCTTTCCTGCCCATATAGCATCCTTGAGTCTTTGTGACCCACCATCCTTCATGAGAATTGTGTTTGCCTGCAGGGCTAGTTTATCGTATTTCTTATGGCAGATGCTCTGATCAAAGAGCCAAACTATTGTGTGAGTTATATGTCAGCAATGTTGGCAGCATTCTTAATCTGATCTATGAATCTTTCGTTTGTCCAATATCCCTCTCTCTCAGCTCCATATTCCCGCAATTGCTGGACTGCTGGCTTAATATTCGGATATTTTGATTTGGCGATGGCAAGCTCTTCCATTGTAAGTCTTAGTTAAACTCTGTGCTCCTCCACGATACTGTTAACCATTATTCTTATTTAGTAAAATTGCAGGCTGGTCACTTTCCTTACCACATCTATGCTTGGCCTTCATTTGTGTTAAAGATTGACTCATCGTGGAAAATGACGGTGAGGTCTTATTGTCTTCTTCGGTACAAACTCTAGGTGGTTCATCATTGCAAGGACGAAATGGCCGATGAGTTGTGCAAAGGTCATGAAGGACTTTGAGCATATCTTTTTGATGCTTTACCACGTCTTCTTTCTCATGACCGTCAAAGTAAATCCCGTTTTTGCGGCTAACTGGCTGGCTTGAAGCCGAGATTGTGTGGCCAACGAATGGCTGTTTTCACTGAAATTTCTCTTGGGAAAAAGGAGAAGATGATTTGCCACACAGAGGTCATTGTTGACCCAATAAAAAAATGTCTGCACAGTCATATTGGTCCTTGGCAAAGTTATTTGCCCTTACCCATTCAGCTGCTTCAATGTTTCATCATGATTGGGAGTGTGCCTTTCATACTCCCTTGCTTTGTTTGATTGAGCACACTACCTTGTTAGCGAAGGAGTTGTTCCTATATTTCCGAACTGGTTTATTTCTGAATTCTGTGATTGATGCTGCCTCAGTCACTGCATCCTTGAAATTCATCTTTTGCCATGTCTTGAAGCTCTCCATGAGAGTCACCGCAAGCATCTTTCGCTGATTGAGGTGGACAGTCAGCATCGAGTCATCCAGAACCTCTTGAGTATCATATTTGTCATCACTACTCTGCTCACGTCCTCCTTCCAAGGGTTCACTTGCTGTTTAGTTCTCAATGAATGCATGTATTATGCCTTCTTTTTTGATTGTTTAACTCTTCTCTAGGCCATGTGGCACATCTGGAGAAGTGGGTCCAGGAAAAGGTCCAGGTGCAATTAAAGTGGGATTTGAGGTTGAGAAAGGGATGATTGCACCCGGAGACGCTAAGTATGTAGCTGACATGGCAGCCTGGGTCGAGAGAAGGGCGTAAATGTCTGCTTCATCTCGCGCATCTCGGCAAGTTACATGCCTTTCATTTCTTTGACCAAGCGTGTCATTTCAGAGTATACATGAGTATTAAATTAGTGAGAAAACGAGCCAACAAGTGAACAAACTTTCCTGACAATATTGCATTTTGAAAAATGTGCGCATGATTATTACCATGTGCTATTGGCGCATGCACATTAGTGAGTTGCTATAGTAATGCATGATTTAAACATGTCCACTGTTAGTGGACCATTGGTATGACCATTTTTCTGAATATATCTGGATTCAGTTTCCAATTTGACTGATTCCTCATAATCCGAGTCTCAAAATCTGCTATGACATGCTGATCACCTGGTAGGCGATGGTGTGGATATTTGTCTACAGGCACCACATCCATAGACTTTCTTATAAGTCAAACAATTCCTTAGAGACTGGCCCTGCGAGGTTATTTCATATACTAGGAGAATGTCGTTTGCTTGTGCTACGTTACATGCGGAGCATGCACCCAACGTTGTAAAATGAACACCCAACGATTTACATAGAGCATGCGCGTTATGCGGTCCATGGATGGATGGACAACTATAATTATAGATAATTTTGCCGTTCAAACGAATAAGAGGCTCTCTATCAAGTAAAACCCGCTGGTATTGCAGGCAGAATGTTGCAGAACACACAATGAACGTGTTTGGCACAAGCTGCTAGTTACTGTCTAGTCTTTCAAAGTGATGCAATTTATACTGGTTATAGAGTAAGCTATCAAACCTCGGACACCATCAATTCTCGGACGGTCTTATGAAGAAGTCTATACAGGAATCCCAGACTTCTGTGTTGCAAAACAAACTTCATACCAATGAACTTAACTGTGCTTGAAATGGTGCCGATCTGCCTTGCAGGTGCTGCGCAGTAGAACGAAAAGTAACCGGTTCCAGACACATGTATTCTCGGAAGAGACAATGTATCACCGGACAAAGAATGAACACCATCAGGACTCGGTTCAAAGCAGGGATTCTCAACCAAAACAGACCCATATAGTCATAAATCGACCTGCAACCAGCCTCTTCCGATCACCCATCGAACACACACACGAATCGAGATCTGACCGCACCTATTAAAATGACGCATGCGCATTTCATGAATACTTCAAACAGTCATCACACGAAAACGGAAAACGTTCCTTTTTCGCCACAGTATGCGTCAGTCCAACACAGATGCAGTGATGCCAAGAGCCACATTCATCACAGGACACCCATTTATATGCCTTAGGGTGGTTGCATATATTGAGCTCACAACTGGTCTTCCTTTGTCCTAAGTATAATTATATATCACAATGGTAAACTATTATTACAGACAAGAGACAATTACCATTAGCTGCTTGATCTCGCTTTAATGCTGCAACCTGTACTAATAGTCTCTGTGGTCCTAAAACATGTTTAAAAACAATTAATACTAACTATATAAGCATGCTACACTGTACCTGTCCCATTAGCAGCAGTACAACCACGCTCTATTACATGTCTGGTAGTTGGAGCATCTACAGAAGAGGTATACAGTCTCAACTTAGGCAGTTCTGCATGGGCTATACACAACCTTGAGAGTGGGTGGATTCCTTGACAGATGAACGGGTGGCAACCCGAGAAGAAGTCCCAGCACATTTATACAAATCTGTGAAAGTTTAAGCCTACCCTTTCCTGCTCTGGTACTTGGCAGAACTGTAACCTGTCCTGACTCCAAATTCTGTCCTAATTCTGGATCCTGTCCTGATTCTGCTTCTTGTCGTGATCCCACACCTTGTCCAACGGTTCTGACTTGTCCTGAAACATGTCAAAATACAGTTAATACTCCAACAATAGAAACATTATATACCTGTCCCAGTAGCAGCACTACGGCCACGCCCTACGCGTCTAGTATCTACACAAGGTTACAAGTCAAACCAGGATGTTTGCAATGAACAATATACAACCTTGAGAGTGGGTGGAGTCTTTCAGGGAGGTACGGGTTGTTACACGAGAAGAAACCCAAGTCCCAGTAACTGAAACTGTCATAATCATACATAGTGTCCATGACTACACATGTGACAATACCTTTACCAACAGCTGCAGTTTGTGCTGACACCTGACTTTGTCCAATTTTCTTTCTGCCACGCCCTATACTTCTGGTTTCCAGGACAACTACATGGCAAAAATAATGTTAATTGACACTTCTTTGCTATAGGCTATATACAACCTTGAGATGGGGTGGATTCCTTGATGGATGAACGGGTGGCAACACAAGAAGAAGTCCCAGCACCTAACGCTGTAATGATAGAAAACATGTACACAGACCTGTGCAACTTCAAACTTACCATTTCTTGAGGTTTTTCTGGCAGTAGTCAGTCTCAGGCCAGAGTCGCTACTTGCTTCTCCTGGAGATAATGATGAGAGTAATATAACTATAGTGGAGCAGCTTAAAAGTTGGTAGGTATGGCCTGAGTAGTGAAAAGATGCTTTAAAAAATTATATATTAACACACACTGACTAAATTGATACTCGCCTTTTGCAACTGAGTCTTCTCTTTCTTCTACTCCTAAAAAATGTATATAAAACATATTTATGAATGAAATGTAATATGAACCTTCCCACACAGCTTCCCCACCACCTGTCTCAGCCTCATAAAGCTGTAAGTAGCTGGCAGACTTATCTATTAATAAAGCGAATAGTGTGCCTTGTAAATATTATTAATTACATACCATTGAGATCTTCAACTTCACTTTCTGAAATATCTTCAACTTCACTTGTAGAAAGCACACCTTTATTCTTCCTTACTCTCTTTACTGTAACAAGGAAACAATCGTTCACACAAACATGTCCTTTAAACCTATAGTAACTCCCACCCCATCACTCACCCTCAGGGATATATTTGCATTATACAGGCCTACATAATTTACAAGCCTAAAAGTTTTAACAGCACTCAAAATATTACACCTCTGCTATCAATTTACATATGATTGCTATGGTAAAAGCTGGATGTTTGGAAACAGTTAGACATACCTCTAGTGTCTTTATAGGCCTTAGCAGCATCTAAAAGAACCCTTTTCCGTTGTCTCTCTTCCTTTCGTCTTACCTTCTCCTGCTCTATCTCTTTCTTTTTCTGCTCTTTCTCACGCAAAATAGCTAGGTTCTCAGCACTGGTTAGAACCCTACTTCCTAATTTACGTTGCTTTGACAATTGGGGGTACTTTAACTCTGGCTGCTTGTCCTGGAGTAGCCAAGATAAAAACGAAGTATGTGGAGGAGATCTGTAGCTGTGCTTGGGAGTGCTAATCATGGGGACATCACTGCTAGTACTGCTTAGTGTCGGGTCCGATACAGAACATTGAGGCACAGGAGAACAAGAATGATTCTGCCTCAACCAGGCCTGATACCTTGTATCAAGTAAATCATACCCTTCCTGAAATCGAGTTGTGTACAGTGATTCTTCCTCAGATGTGAATGTTAGTATTTCTAGCTCCTGGTCATCGCTCTGAGAAACTTCATTCGTGACCGGTTTCTTCCCTAGAGGGCTTCAAAGTGGTATGAACTTTAATCCTGGATGATCAGAGCTATGGTCACAGTGCGAGTTAGTGACAGAGCGGTTAAAAGGGTATATTCCTGTGGTACTGAAGCCTGCAGTAATATTAGCCATAGTCATACCTTTAACCCACGCTTCATGGAAGAGCTTAGAGAACTGGAATCGTGTAATAGTACGACCTGGGTTAGAGGTCATGTACTCCCAACACACCTTTCTCCAATGGACCTTTAAAGGTCCAAATACACCTTTGTCTAAGGGTTGCATCAGATGAGATGTATGTGGGGGCAAAGTAAAGAGAATGACACCCTCCTCTGCAGCTCTCTCAATGACGTGCGGATTAAAATGTGATGAATGGCCATCCATCAATAGCAACAGTGGCCTTACAGGTGGAGCGTGTGCCAAGAAGTGGCGAGAAAACCAGTTGTCAAATAAAACCCCGTCTATCCATCCCTTTTTAGATAGACCGTATACTGTCCCTGGTACCTCTCCTTTAGTGAGTTCTGGTCATAGGTGGGCCCTATCAAAGATTACAAATGGTGGGAGTGCATAACCGGCCGCACTACAGCACGAAAGAACCGTGATCTGAGTTTTGTCTCCATAACCTGCTGCGGATAGGTTCCTTGATCCACGTGGAGCAACGATACGTGGCGGGGGTGGGTTCAGTGGCACGCCAGTCTCATCCAGATTGAACAACTGCGAAGGCTTATCATATAATTCATTGTCAATTAACGTTTGCTCAAGCAAATCAAAGTACTGATTTATAATGGCAGGGTCTGAGCCAATAATACGGGCATAAGATAGTGGAGCTGCTACTCTCAGGACAAGATTTGGATGGCGCCGTTTAAACGACTCCCACCATCCATTAGTAACCACTGATTTTTTGCCCTTCTGATTTAGTACTTCCCGAACTATTTCCATAACCTGAAGCCGAGAGTGAGCATATCCAACAGACGCACAGCTACACAAAAAATCTTCTAACTCCTCCTCCTCTTGATCGGTAAGATATTTGCGCAGACCACTCTGTGAGCCCTTTTGAACTTTGCCACTTAGTCTGTCATGCAATGTTGAGCGTGGAATATTGAACTCCTCCACAGCTCTCCTCAAGGTCATTTCACCATTTACAACTGCATCTACAGCTCTGTTAATTCTAGTCTCGGTCCAAATCTTAAATGTTTTCGGGCATTGCGGCTTTAAACGAGGTATGTATGAACATCCAGGTGACCGAACTACTCTATCCTTTAAGGGTACATGCGCCTGTTGACAGATTAGGAAAAAAGAACTCACTAACATACAAAGCACATGCACGTTGGAATATCAATACTGTATATAACAAAAAGCACAGGTGCAAGCCCTCAGCACAGCATACAGAACAGTTCTAGCACAGCTTAATACCAGATGACCAAGGGCACAGCTACAGTCTCAAAACTATGTAATTAGGAAGACATTAATAAACTAATAATAGCTATATATGTGCACAGGGCTCCAAATTAACACTCACCCTCCCGCCCGCCCGAGGCGGGTAAAATACCGCCAGGGCGAGCGCTACTGCCTTCCATGGTAGCCCGAGCGGCGAGCTTAGTTTACACACGCGCAGAGCTACGCACTCATAATAATTATGTAGTACAGACTAAGTGCATGCACTAAATTAGATAAGTAGTTTACACAGTGTGGCTACATGGAATGTGTGTAGTCTGAACTACTTTAATACAAAGCACAAGTATTGCAGCAGCCTATATAGAGAGCACTTCAGAACTGAAGAATTACTGCAAAATGCATCAAAATAAATGACTATTACTGCGCACAATAGTGTAAATCTTCCACATGACAGATGACATTATTAAGCTTCTGTTGGTATTTATTATATGGGCTAGTAAAAAAGTTCCTGGGCTAGTAAATATCTAAGCCAACCGGCCCTTGTGGTTAGTTGGAAATAAAGTTAGTTTGCAGCCCTGTGTGCATGTGTGTATTTCTAGAGTAAAGGCATGATGGAACCACCAACGAGTGTGGGGACGCGTGTTACCTGGAAAAAACTGCTGTCAATTTGTTTCTGTACTGTAGGGGTATTATGCAGTGCAGTGTTCTTAGAATAACAATCACACTTCAACTCTAGACATCTACCAGGCGAGTTGGTGATATCACTTACGAACCCCAAGCACAATCACAAAGCAAGCTGTAGTCATAAAAGACAGACACAGGCACTATTACCATAACTCTCAGTGTGCTTATGCACTAAGGCTTAAATAACAAACACATAAAATGGTTAGGCATTCCTAAGGAAAATATGTCATTAAAAACAGTGGAGGAATGGAGCGTCACTCCACACAAAATCTATACCACTGGACCTAAGGGTGCAGCTAAAAGCAGACAATTACACATGTTTACCATACACTATGAGAGGCAATTTACACTGTAGGTATGGAGCCGGTGTCAAAACTCAGGAGAGACTTGTTAAATGAACTGCAAAGAATAAAACAGTTTTATAAACAATATCTGTCATCCTTTTAACGCAATATAAGCACTAAAATACTCAATAGCACTTACCAGAGTTGATGCAAGAAGACGTGCTCCTGCACGGCTAAGCAGAAAAGAGAAACTGGCGGACCTCGTGGTAAAACATTATGCGCATGCTTGAGGAGTGCCACACCTTTGGAATTTGACTCAGTCGAACTGCGTATTAGCAAGAATTCTATTTGAAATACCTGAATACATACCGAGATGGTTAGTTTGCGTTGAGTATTGCGCGTAAAAGGAAGATAAAGTTATTGTCCGGTGATACATTGTCTCTTCCAAGAATACATGTGTCCGGAACCGGTTACTTTTCGTTCTACTGCGCAGCACCTGCAAGGCAGATCGGCACCATTTCAAGCACAGTTAAGTTCATTGGTATGAAGTTTGTTTTGCAACACAGAAGTCTGGGATTCCTGTATAGACTTCTTCATAAGACCGTCCGAGAATTGATGGTGTCCAAGGTTTGATAGCTTACTCTACATCTTGGATGTAAAAAAGAGAGATCAGGATTCTGCAGCCCAGGGTCTTTGGCCTTCTAAATTTGTGTGTGCATATATGCCCTATGTTTGTTACAATGTATATGCTTCACTTACACGAACAAAATTATGAGACATCAAACCAGCATGCATTGTACTAATTTGTGTTATAAATTATGTTATTTCCTTTTGATAGGCTGTAGAGATGGCCATACGAAGAGTTACTGAGTTGGGAGTAGTAACTGTATTTGTCATTCTTGACAGCGTTTCAAAGGTAGGTGGGTGGTATGATACCTAAGCTGCCAATATAATCCTTTTGTTGCTGCAACTTGTCTTGCATAATGGCCATTGTATAAAAGGTCAGGTTGCTTACGCAGAAATGACAGAATTCTTATGAACCTAGGCCTTTATAATACTACGGGCTATGGTTGCCCCTGGGATTTTTAAGTGCCCATTCAGATATTATTACATTTGTAGTTGTGTAAAGGAGACCCTCATACTCGCCAAGTTTTACTTTAGTAATAGAGAGATATTTTCATACCTATTTTGTGTTCATTTCATCAGGATTCAGTGCTGAACATCAAGGTTCCATCATTCATGTCCGGAAGAGTAAGTGGGGAGTGAGTGATGCATATTTAATCTTATTGCTCGTTGCAGGCACCTGTCATCAGATCTTATTTGGAAACATTTCCTTTCTCATTCTACATTGTTTTACAAGACATAAAAAATCTTCCAGTAGTTCTTGGAAAAGCATTACAACAGTGGTTTCAGCTAACTTCTTAACACTATTAGTAGTATTAAGATATTGAGTTCAAAGAGTTTTTTATTTCTGTAAAGTGAATGAAAAGTTACTTTTAATCGGTGCTCTCTGAGAATGCATGTTAAGAGCACATATTATGCGACATAGATTATACTTAAATCTTAATAATGTGAAAGCAGCAGCTTCCAGCCGTGAAAGACTTGACCTACCGCCCCATTTCTCAAGGCTAAGCATCACCTCTCTTCCTCCTTATATATATGTTCGGCTGGTGGGCTATACAGAATATTTTCATGCATGCACATTTGTGGTGTATGCACACGCTGATCTTATTCCATACATGATAGGCCTTTACAAATATTTGACTTTCCTGGTATTTGTTGGGAAACCCTAGCGGCTAGTGTAAAAGTGCAGTCCAGCTAGTAACTAATCTGTGTTTTCGTATTTTCGTTGAGGGTTTTGGCACTTCAGTGCTTTTCATTTCTTTGTGGAGTGGGGTGAGATCTATATTACATTGCTAAACGAGAAGCGACCACTTCCAATTCCGGACAGCAGGTATATACTTATGCTGGTCCTGTATGCCTTTTGCAATACATTTTTACCTCTGATAAGTGAACAGTCCTTTCCTCCACAAGCGGCGGACAGCTTTTCATTAAGCAGCTTGCCTCCATAATTTCTATCTCCAGATAACGAACACACACGCAGTGTTTGAGAGGGGTAAAGTAAAGTATCAATTACCGACCGCCATGTATTTTCGGACGCATTTATAAATTAACTGAAGCTATGAAGGATCGGCAAGCTGACAAGCATGGCAAGGTCCCGCTCACAATAATCGGACGGTCGCGGACAAGGATTCGATGCTTGCTGTTAAAGTCTGATTCCATCCTCTCCTTGAGCAACTGGTTTGAACTCAGATAAATAGGGCCATGGTGATGTCAATAGAACAACTCTGCTGGACTGATATATAATGGTTACACTATGATAATGGAGCTGATATGTAACTCTCTTCTTAGACTTCTTGAGGCATCTCTTAACATCCTTAACTTTTAGGACTGTCCTCCCAGCTTATGGTTGTCTCCTATAGGCTTTTAGGCACAACGTTTTGGTCGTCATACAACAATCAATAGACCCTTGTGAAGTAAGGGAACTGTTTACCTTCCAGTACAGAATTAGAACTCCTTCATTTGACTAAGGTTGACTAAGCTATGTCTTGGACTCAGGGCCCAAACCCATTGCCTCTTAGAACTTAGTAGCTGTCAAAGTGGTTGACTAAGTTCACTCCAGTCTGAGCGAAAACTTGTCTAGCTGGTTAACCATACCCTCTGTTCAGTGACATTAGTAGGAAGTTCCATTTCTCGTAGGGCAGCTGTCTACTCTGGGTTGGCATGGATACCATTTTTGCTCAACTTGTCCGAGCAATTTCATTTCGGTCTTTCAGAATTTCTTCTTTACATTGGAGCGTGACTCCAGCGGCTTGAAGTCTCTGCAAGGTCGCTTGTAGTCCAGAGTCATGATTTGTAAGGAAAGAGGTAGTTACTACATATTCCACTGCTATTCATAGAATATTATTTCAATATAGTGCACAATAAAAGTTTTACTGAAGATAATGATAAAATTTTCCACCTCGCATCATGGTTTTAGTTGCTCCAGCCAGTTTAAAAAGAAGAGGAAT
Organism: Phenganax stokvisi; assembly: GCA_025400075.2. Classification (NCBI taxonomy): domain Eukaryota; kingdom Metazoa; phylum Cnidaria; class Anthozoa; order Malacalcyonacea; family Clavulariidae; genus Phenganax; species Phenganax stokvisi. Next base: position 23,031 of record JAODVQ020517098.1, read on the forward strand.
TCTAATCGCCCAACTATTTCTTAGAGAGGGATGATGACACTGCATTGCTAATCATTCTGTTAAAGAGCAAGGAAGTGAAAAAATAGAGGTTAGGTACTAAGTAATATTAAAGTAACTACTTATTTTTAAATATATGTGTTGTAAATCTCTGGCATGCATGTGCAATAAGGGTTGCTATAATTCCACTATGTGTCTTTGGGCATTTCATCATTATTAATGGTTTGCACTTAATAGTTTTTCCTTACTTACAATGTATTGGAAGGGTATTAGCTAGGGTGTCTATGGCAATTCAAATATCATCAGAAGGGTTTTAAAATAACAATTAAAGGGTTTCATCATATATTAATTAAACTTAAATCTATGGCTTCATGCTCCTAGGGCAATCTCCACATTACATGAACCTGTCTGCACGGATGTGTATTAATTAGAAAATTTTCAGTAAGGTCCAAAGATGAGATCCAATATTTCATGCAACATCAATCCATTCAAATATACACAATTATATAGTATGCTCTAACCTTCTCTATTATCAAGTGTGTTTACATTACAGAGCAAGTACTGTAGCATTGTAATACCTAGTTTTCATGTGCTTGCTGCCTAGCTATTAAAGAATTTATTCATGTTGTGTATTCCCATTTTTAACAGATGAGAGTGAACTGTTTCAACCAAAAGTAGAATGGCAAAGTGCATTTGCAAAACTTCAAAGGACAAACCATGGTAAGAGAGAGTGGACACTTCCGAATCTGACACAACCAAATGAAAACCGACGAAAGTCCACATTTTTAGACGATGTTCACAGTGTATGGACACCAAAGCACACAAAGAATAAATTCTCTGAGTTGGTTATGGATGTAATTGACAACAAGGAGAAGTTGAGAACAAGACAGAAGAATGTTAATGATGGCATACAGGCAGTGCAGGATATATTAAAGAATCACAGAGAACTACTAATAATGGAGCCAATTGAAGAGAGTGAAGAAACGGGGGCAAAAGGAAGACGCTGAGGCACGGCAATAAAAAAGTAATGGAAAACAATAAATTGAAACAACATGTAACTTTCCGTGAGATTGTCTCTCAGTATGTGGATAACATTAGGAAGGTTTCGACTACAAGTGCTAATTAATTAATAGCCGTTGATTGTTATTTTCCAATAACCTAAGTATAGACACTACAGACTAAAAATACTAAAAACATGTATAATAATTGTAGTTTTACTATAATAAACTGAATCTACATTATCCTGGTGGGATGAACGTCAAAAAAATCTGGGGTTTTCCCTGAAAAATCACTTCGTTTGCGATTTAAACGCTCTGCGCACCGAGAGTGCAGTGATGGGTTGGCGGTAATTGGCCTCGATTATTTAGGCATGCGCAAAACTACGGGGGATTGCTGATATTCAATTGCTGGCAATTAGACACAAGCATTAGCGACAGAACGTTACCATCGCGTTTAACCCTTTGTGTACTGTATTACATTGCGCATGGCGCGCGGGGAGATATGCGCACGCGCAATATTGCACACAGTGCGCGCGCTTTGCCGTAGCATATCGACTCTTATCTTGCAGCAGCTGAAAACGGCGAAGATGAATCTTCAAAAACTCTGTCGTGGAGATATCAATGCCAACATTGCCTCCATAAATTGTCCAGAAACGTTTAACTTGAAAAATGTTATTATTTCATGAGAATCTTTGCATAGGCTTTGTGGATATGCTATCGATGCAGCTGGTCGTTAC